>JAJMIE010000029.1:0-168425 GCA_030575195.1 Sugiyamaella boreocaroliniensis
CCTACCACCCCCATGATTCTGAGTACATTGACTGGAATGATGAGGATTCGTCTTGTGACGGTGGGGACAATGGGTACTCTGGTAATTGGTATCCCGAAAACCATGACTATGTGGCGGTTGCTGGTGCTGTCAACCATGGCGACACTGTTCAGGCCGCTGCATTCCCGAATTTCGTACCTTCATGGATCCGTCAGCACCGTCCTCGAATTCGTGCCCGCCCTGCAGAAACCCCTGCGCATCCTCAGCCTGCCGAGTCTGTATCGGCACCTCTGAGCCCCGCACCGGCTCCTGCCAACGAGGCTCCCGTTGCTGACGCTCCCATTGCTGAGACTCCTAGTGCTGAGACTTCCATTTCTGAGACTCCAATTGTCGAGGCTCCCATTGCAGATGCTCCCATTACTGATGCTCCCATTACTGAGCAGGATGCCCTGTCCAGCGCTATTGAAGACGACTACTTTCCTGACAAGCCTGCCATTAAGGACCGCTTCTTCCCTTCACCTGACTGTACGGGTGATGAGTGTGGCGATCTCGGGGTTAACAATCCTGCACTGAAGAACCGTCTTGGCAATGGCAATGGCAATGGCGATGTGGCTGGCGAGACTACTGCTGAGGGTGCTGGTGCCGATGGCGCTAAGGAGACCATCCAGGAGTCTTCTGAGATCAGCCCTGATGGTGGCTGTCCCGGCGGCAACTGCGGAGGTGGTGGCTGTCCTGGTGGTGACTGCAGCATTGGCTGCCCTGGAGGTGATTGCTTCAGCTGCCCTGGCGGAGGCTGTGGCTGCGAGGGTGCAGCTTGTAATCTGCTTCCCAACCTCAAGGATAAGTTCCATGGCCATGATGACTGTTCATCTGGTGGCTGTGAGGACCTATTTTCACGTCTTCCCAACCTTAAGGACAAGTTCCATGGATGTCACGGCAATGATAAGTGCATCGCTGAGTTCTGGGAAGAAGTTGAGCGTTACGAGGCTTCTCCTGCCGGTGAGGCAGACCAGACTGATGACAACTCTTCTACCGATCCCCCGGCACCAACCATCAATGGTACGCTAAGCCGTAACTCGACCGTTGAGCCGAAGATGGCTGTTGTTCATGCTGCCAAGTCTCACATGCGTGCTTCCAACTCGACGGGTATGGCCTCCAACTACACTGCTCATCCCATGAGTAACGGATCGCAATTAGCCTCACCACACTGGCTCCTAACGGCTGTCAGTCTCATTCCTATTACTGCCCTTTGTGTCCTATAGCCTGCTTGGCTACCTTGTTATTATTTTCATGGTGATAGTATAGATCAAAGTGAATAAACGGTTACATTAGTTTCGTTACCCCTGAGTCCTAATTAGGATGTGTATGCAAGGCGTGCATATATTCCAATACACGACGACACTTCACGGTTCAAGTTTGTTATTTACTCCATGCCATGCTCGGGTTACGGGCCTTTGACAGTGTATTTGAGCCAATAGCTCCTGTGCAAGACTCTCGAGAGGCTCTGGAAGCTTGCAATGTCGTTCTCGAGTGGCTGACGCCGGGCCATAGTGGCGGTAAGTCTCGACGAACTTGCATTGTTGTTATGCTAACTGAAGAATTGCCTGCTGCTGTCCTCAATGCTCTTCAATATTCGGGCAGATTCGACCGCGAGTTTCTGAATTCGTATCAAAGTGAGCATCAAGCATTTGCATATGCCAGAAGCTAACGCAGATATTATTAGAGAACAGTTTCTCATCCTGATAGCGCCAGTATTGGAAGTAAGTTCATCAGTGTTTACCAGTTGATCCGTCCCTAACATTAGCAAATGACAACAAGAATAGAGCTGGAGCAGCTGGCATTGTCCCTCGGTGATGCAAAAGCTCAATGCTACGCTCCCTTGAGTTCTCTCAGCGCGGCAGGTTTCCCCATCCATGAGATTCACGATTATGCAGACAGAACTTGCAACGCTATTGTTCGATTGAATATTTCCTTTGCTCAGCTTGAGCACGTCGTAAAGAGTTATATAAGGTCTCATCCGATCCATGCATGCGACTCACGGGATGTTGAACTCGTGCAAATGCTGATGCAATGCGGTCTCGCCGGCTCAGTGAGCAAGATCATCGCCAGTTGCGTTATTGATGAGATCAAACAAACGTGTCGGGCTCGGTATTCACAAATTCATGACGTACCTATTGTCGATGAATTCAAAGCCTGGGCGATGGAATGTCTCATACCAGCAATACCCCGACTGCTGGGGTCCTGGTTCGATGGATCTGACTCAGAGGAGTCCAGACAGAGCACAACGCCGGAGATTCTTGTGCTCGTGGAACAAGCAATATCCGAGTTGCGGACCGAGGAGCTTTTTGACATCATAGTTCGGTTCCCGGACTCATCACAGGCCCTGGCAGACTTGAAAGCCTGTCTCAAAGATCCATGGCAGCGGGCTGCGGTAGTCAACACGTTTAGACGTACTTGTACTCAGAGACTGCTTCAAGGTGGTACCAACACTGTCGACATCATTTCGACCTACATATCTGTGATTCGGTCGTTCACTTCACTTGACCCGAAAGGTGTTTTACTCGACAAGGTAGCGCGACCCATTCGCAGATACCTCAAAGATCGCGAAGACACGATCCGTATTCTCGTTTCTGGGTTCCTCGGTGATGAATCTTCTGATATTAAGTTCCTGTCTCTGGAATCAAATCCAATTCCAGAGGAGAAGCCTGTTGGTGATGAAGACCAGTTTGGCCTTGACTGGGAGCCGGACCCAATCGATGCTCCTGGTGACTTCACCAAGGATTCTTCGGTGGACATAGTGGCGACGCTGATGTCACTTTATGACAACAAGGAGGTATTTGTTCGAGAGTTTGTCAATGTGTTTGCTGAGCGTCTGTTATCAGATACAAACTCGGTCACTGGGGTGCAGCAGTTTCTTGAGTTGCTGAAAGTCCGTTTCGGTGATCGCGAGCTGCAAAACCTTGAAGTCATGGTGCGTGATGTCGTGGGAAGCCAGAAAATCGATGAGGAAGTCCACAAAGCTAGTGGAGACGCAGTGTTATCTCAGATACATGCGACCATTCTATCGCGGTTGTTCTGGCCGCCGTTCAAGACCCAGACGTTTTCGCTACCACGAGATGTCGAACAACAGCTGGAATCCTTTTCGTCTTTGTTTTCAAACCTGAAATCTAATAGAAAACTCAAATGGCTGCCGGCACTGGGCACCGTGACTGTGGATCTGGAGTTTGAAGACCGAACTCTTAGCATTCAGGTTTCTCCCGATAAGGCAGCAGCCATTGCTCTGTTTGATGGATCATCGCGATCGGTCGAAGAGGTTGCTTCAGCTTTGAGTATAGCTCCGCAATATGCGACCCAGCTCTTGCAATTTTGGGTGGGCCGTGGAGTGCTACGGTTGAACGGAGACGTCTACTCTGCTATCGAGGTTCTTAGCGAGACAGACGAAGTTCGAGTTGACAGCGTCGATGATGCTACGTCTTCGGCAGTTCAGTCCGCAGAAGAGCGGGCTGCCGAGGAGATGAAGATATACTGGACGTACATCACCGCCATGTTAAGAAATGTCGGTGCCATCCCAGTTGAGCGAATTCATGCGTTCCTGAAGATGGTGGTTCCGAGCGACGTTGCATATACCAAGTCGCAGATTGAGCTGGAGAACTACTTGATGTTGAAGGTGGAGGAAGAGGAGCTTGAATTTGCTGATGGCAACTACAAGTTGCGAGCTTAGATCGTAAGATATAATGAGAAACGTATGCATATATTAATGAGTGTTCTTTTTTTTTTCAACTGTCTTCGGACCAGCCTATGCCATGAAATTTGGGGTCGTTGGAGGTACCGTCACGATGATGGTGCAACAAATCCGAGTACAGCTCCGAGTTGGGTTTCCAGTAGCGAAGAGTCAAGTCATCAGAAATGCTCATGAGAAGACCTGTATTAGGCTGGAATGTCACAGAGGTCGCCTCTTTGGAGTGTCCATTCTGAAGAAGAACAGAACTGGCTTTTGAGACGCGAGCGTGCGCTCCAGGCTTGGAGAACAGTGTGATACCATTCTCTCCACCACAAGCCAGATATGAGCCGAAGTTAGAGGAGGATTGTCCAACAAGAGTCATTTTGCAGTAGAAGGAAGACACGGCCAGCGAGTCCGAAGTCAAGTGATCGATAACTCCGTAGTTCGGATGAGATAAATAGTATGAAGACACAACACCATTACGGGACATAGCCCATAGCTTGTTGTCAGCAAAGTCGGGTACAAGCGAGGTGATTCCGAAATGCCTATTGCTAGGCTCAGCGGGGCCGACTGTAGCAGTCGGGGTTTGAATGTTACGGGAGACGAGTCGTCTCAAGTCCCAGAACTTGACGAACCTGTGTTAGTTCCATACTATTCGTGTCCGTTTTGAAACATTCAAACTTACGAATCGCCCTCTCCAGCAGAAGCTACGGAGTAATCTCCTGTCCAAGAGACAGAGGTGACGCTGACATTTGAGCGACGTAATTTGCCGGTTTTGAGGTCGTGAGCGCGACGAATGGTGCATGTTTCAGCGTCGGTTGATTTCCAAGCTGCTGCTGTCGTGGGATCGCGCGTATCAAGAAGGTTGATTTCACCTGACCGTGAGGAAGAGATGAGCAGTGAGGGGCTCTTTGGATGGAAGTTGACCTGCTTGACGGAGCCCGAGTGGCCAGCCATAAACTCAGAGCAGATCGCGTTGCGTTCGCAGTCATAGATCTTGACACACAGGTCGGACGTAGAGGCGAGTAGACGGTCGTCAGGAGTCAGGCTCAGGTCAAAAATGCTGTTTGCGTGATGTTGTGCGGAGTGGCCAAATAATGTGCCTCGTTTGTAGAGGCTGTCGCTAGCAGAAGCGTCCGAATCGGTACCTAGAAGAACGACGTCTCCTTCTTCAAAGCCTACAGCAACAAGTGGTTTATCTGGGTTAGTTGTTACAGCGGAACGGACAAGTTTGACAACTCACTGTTGAAGGCTTCAACGCAAAAGGGGGTAGCCGAGGGGCAGAAATCCGCAAGGTTGACGCGGTCAGTAGCAGGGGAACAGAACTTACTGGCCTCGCCTCGGTAGTCCACTGCTGTTAGAATTGAAGGCTAGTATAAGATTAAGCAGAATACTCACGCCATTCGAGCTCGGCCAGTTCTTGTTGTGTCGTGTACAAGCGTGCCATTCGCCTCCGTTGCCACGCGCTGTGATAGACTGTGTCATCTAGAGCAGTCAGCGAGAGAGCAGGAGAGGTAGATGCTAGGCGCTGGCGTTTTAATGGCCGCGCAGCAGGACACCTATCAGGCGACACTACTGTGTTTGTGATATCGGCTCCAGGCCGCCTTGGCGTCATCATGTTGACGAATGACAGGGGAAAATGTAAACGTTGGTGGACTACAGCCGATGCACGTATAAATATACGCGGTATTGACGCGTAAATCACGTGACATGCAGACGTGGGCTCTAATTTTGAGGCCCTACCCAAGCTGCACGTCACCCGAAATGTACGCAGGTCAAATGAGGCACCGTACTCCCGTTGCATCTATGGCTATCAGCGTATCAGCAGGCGTCCAAGGGGGGGGTAGTGTCACAATGAAAATCCTCTTGGATGAGATCGTGTTTAATTACTGTGAGAGACTTGACCACTGCTGTGTTAAAACAGCCTTGGTTGAGCCATGCATTTGCAGGGACACTCCACAAAGCAGGGAGCACCCAACTAGCAATGGTGCTCCCACGCAACTTGAGCCAAGACTGAGGCGTTGTTTTAAAACTGCAGGACCGCCTGGCGCTATACCATGTTGAGTTGGGAGTGCTTAGGAGTGCCGTGAATGTATGGGGCCGGTGGGGGTGTGGTAGAGGACGGGTGATTAACCGGAAACCCGTATACCTTTAGGTACATCACCTGCGAAACGAATGTCGGCCCATGTTGGTACAATGGGTCCCCATTTGCCTTTTACCCGCCTCTCGTTTTGCCAGCCTATTGGAGCTTTACCAGAGCTTTCTCCGGCTCGCAGGTGCTCGACTGCATGCTGTCCAGATTAGGTTCCATGCAGCTTGCAGCATGCAGCCTCAACTTAACCTCATATGGCACCATTGGCACTCGGCCCCAGCGTCACACCAATAAACTGTCGAGAATTGCCTTGGCACCTTCCAAACGAGGTAACTCTGCCGGGTTTCGACTCCAATCTACCGCCTCGTACTGCCTACTCATGGTGTGGCTGCACCTGAAACAAGCTGCGGACTGTTTGTGGCCAGATCGTCGGGTATTATAGCCGACTTATTAGCGAACCACACGAACCTCTGTGATCTTCTTCTTCTTCTACTTTCCCCTTCTCCATTCTACTGTTATCTGTTGCCGTCCATTTCACCTTTGCTGTAACTGCCATGAAGGGCCGTTTCTGCTCGGACTACTCGGCCGAGTTCTCGTCCAACGAAGGGGTTGTCATGATCGACAACAATGACATCGAGTCTATCTTCGGCATGATAATTTTGGGGCTCGGCCTAAACTCTGTGCCGAGATCAGAGCCCAGAAGAACTGGATTTATGCTGGAGAAGCAGCCTTTCTCCTTTACGGTCAAGGATGTGTTGCCGCTGCTACAGTTCTCTGAGATCGAGCTCCGCTCAGAGCCTGTTCGCATGGTGATGCGGTGGAGATCTCCTACATCGAACGTACCCACAGAGGACGAACCAAACGTCTTTCTTGACCGCTTTATAACCGCCAAACTCATACATTGTCCGGGGTTCCGCACCCACCCAGTTCCCGATGCGCGCATGCTGCTGCAACCCACGCCTAAGGGCTTCTACTTTTTGCAGGAGTTCTGCCGTCGCAATGGCATCTCTGATTCGCCCATCAAGGCGGCACTCGACTCTGACTACAACAGCATGCGCTGCTTCTCGGTAATGCCCTTTTGGATGCAGCTCTCCGACAGCAAGAGCCTTGAGCTGCTGACAAGTGCCATTTTCCGGCACATGATGGGCCATGAGCCAAACGTCTATGATCCAACGAGCGAGCCGGATCCCACGGGCTACAACTCCTCAGTACATCATCAGGTACGCCCATCCTGGTACTCAGTGCCAATGATGCGCAAAGAAGACAAGTACACTCCCCCGTATCATCACCCCTTCTTCACGCACCCAGACTCTGAATCCGTGTGTCAGTACTACGTATCGCACTCCGGCCTTCGCCTATTCAAGAACATGAAGTTCGGCTCCAGCATTGATGACACGGAGATTGAGCTTATATACACTTGTACAGGAAAGGCCATTTACCAGTGGCTCATGGAATGCCTCGACGTGGTGCATCGCGAAGACGTCATGGAGTTGGCTGACTCACTGTTGAAGTACGGATTGTTAGCCCCCGTTACGCTGGGGCCGTCCGAGTCTCTGCCTGGTACAGCAATGCTGTACACGCGTGACTCGTACTATGCAATTACAGCTGCTGGAGCTGCTGTCTTAGTGTGGCCCGATGAGGCTTTGTATGATCTGGGAGTCGATGTTGCAGTGAAGAGGGACGTTGACATGAGTATCCTAAAACCAGATTACGATCCAGGGAATATTGGGCTCACAACCGTGTTTGGCTGTCTAGGACTCAGTGCTCTTCTCCAAGAATTTGCCAACGACAATTTCTGTACTGAGAACGTCAACTTCTACTGGGATATGAGGGTTGTCTCGGACCTCTACTCTGAATTATCTGAGTATCGAGAGGGCATCAGCACTGGTGACTGGACGGCAAAAGGTTGTGCAAGTACGTTACGAAGTCGCATTTATGCACTGTGCCATCGATACCTTCTTTTCAAATCGCCAATGCCTATTAATGTCGACGCTGACTCTCATACTCACATCGAACAACTTTTGAAAGTACCGACCGCGGCCGACGAATCTCTGGCTTTTGTTGACCGCATGGAGACGACACTTGCACAGGTGACCGACTCCATTTCGCGCCTAATTACTCAGGATACTCTGCTGAAGTTTTCCATCTGGCCTGAACTCGACGCAGCCTACCGAGCATTGGCCCGTTCCCGAGTCTCTCGCGTGCTCTTTGCGTCTCCTTCGCGAGGCAGCTCAGCCAATAGTAGCAAATCGGCCCGGACTGCTTCTCCTCAAGGACAGAAATCAGTTTAGCAAGCAAAAGATATGATCTAATTACTTAGACCCGCATGTATGTATTTAAAATGGTTCAAACGTATGTTGAAGTACACATATGTTTATGGTTGGTATGTGACAGGTATTTATGGTGGGTATATGGCTGGTATATAAATGGAATCAAATAACCATATTCAAGTGCACGATATGAAGAGACGGTTATTCTAGACCCTTCCAGATACTCTTACAACGTTTAAGCAAACTCAAATGGAGAGATCTATTCTATGCAATCTATGAACTACATCAACATCACTTGTTTCGGTTGAGAACGGCAGAAGTGATGTTTTTCAGGCCCTCAAGGGCGTCCGAGTCAGGCAACACCTCGAGCTGACGAAGCGCTTCATCGGCATACTTGATGGCCAACTGGCGAGTCTTGGCGAGGCCGTCTGCACGAGCCACGTAGTCGCGCGCAGCCTCGACATCGCCCGGCTCGTCGAACTTGCGGCGGATCATGTCACCCAGCTCGGGGAACTGTTCCCAAGCGTAAAGAACAGGTGCAGTGGCAAGACCTAGCTTGAGATCAGCTCCAGCAGGCTTACCCAGCTCGTTCTCAGCGACCGTGTAGTCGAGCATATCGTCGACAATCTGGAAACACAGACCGAGGTTACGGCCGTACTGGTAAGAGGCCTCGACAACGTCGTCACGGGCTCCAGACAGCACAGCAGCTGCTCGGCACGACTTGGACATAAGGCTTGCCGTCTTGAGATAGGTCTTGTGGATGTAGTATTCGAAGCTGGCGCGGTTGGCTTCCATGCTGGTGTCGACAGCTGTATTCTTGAGCTGCATGAACTCGCCCTCGACGAGGTTGGCAATAGTAGTGGATAGCAGCTCAATGACCTCGACGTTGCGCAGACGCGAGATGGCGACCGAGGCGCGGCCCAGCAGGAAATCACCTGCCAGAATGGCCATTTTGTTGCCAAACGCAATATTGCCGCTGGGTTTGCTGCGGCGAGTGGCAGAGTTGTCAATGACATCGTCATGTAGTAATGAGGCCGTGTGGATCATCTCGACAATCTCGGCGAGGCGGCGCTGCTTGGGCAGAATGCCGTTGGACTCGAGAGGAAGTGGTTCCTGGGGCCCACTGAGTGGGTTAAGGATGATGTGTGGATTGATCTCATGCAATATGGCCAATGGGCTCAGAGGATCATTGATACCCTCACCATGCTTTTCTTCCTTGACGTCGGTTACATCGAGCGAGCCGCGGTCGCGCTCCTCAACAGGAATGGCGCTGAGCGCCCTGCTCAACAGCAGCACAATCAGCGGGCGGACGTGCTTGCCCTCGGACTGGAAGTAATAGAGAGCCACCTTGTTGAGGGTAGGGTGGCTCGAGCCAATGAGGCTTCCAATGTTGTGGGCCAGTGTGGACATTTCACGCGACACGAGGGAGAACGGGTCGTTGACAGGCTTGTCTGGCTGGACAATCTTGGCTGCTGAGTCGACAGCCAGTTGAAATGGCGAGGGAGCGCGCGAGGCGGCTGGCTGGGCATCGAGAGCTGAAGCAAGTAGCGATTTCGACCGACAGCGTAATGCCGCGGCCAATTTTGACCGGGCACCCAGGCGGATCATCAGGGAAGCGAAGCAACAGAAGATGCGAACCGTACAGGTCGTTCACAGGCAGACGAAAAGCTGATAACCAAAAATTAAAAGTACAATTTATAAATCCGTCCAATAGTACAACCTGAAGGCACAAATTATATGTACAGGGAGGAGATGTGCTTAGGTTTGTTCAGGGATTGGAACGGAGAGATAGCCGAGAAAACTCAAACCACAACTGTAGCTAAATCGCCGTGTGGATCGTTACCGACTGCTCAATGGAAATGACAGGACTCCACGTCAGCAAAAGCAGCCAGCTAAGGAACGGACCAAACAAAAGAACGAGCGACGAGTCGGCAATCGGAGATGTAACGATCAGACCGGTTGGAGAAGAGGAAGGCTGTGATGCGAGAGGTGCTTGAATACTTTGCCAGCAGCCGAGCCCCCAGCAGGCGGCTGGGCAGCCGCGCAGGTTACCCTGTGAATACGAGGCCCCTACCGTTGAGCGGCCAGCACGAAAATTACATGGCACTTCTGCAGGCAAATCCGTGTCTTTTTCGTTAAGCCGATTTTTTTCTGTTTGGTTGAGCCGCCGCCATGGACATCGTGTCGGCGTTTCCTGGAGTCCAATATGCGGTGAGAAAGGGTAAGCAGTTCGTCATCGACGTGCTGCGCACAGGACCGGTGCCCAAACATATAGCCATTGTCATGGATGGTAACCGTCGGTTTGCCCGTCGCAAGCATCAGGAGACATGGGAGGGCCACAACGCTGGATTTGAGAGTCTCAGTGCGGTGCTCGAGTTCTGCTACCGACTGGGTGTCGAAGCCATTACCGTATTTGCATTTTCTATTGAGAACTTCCAGCGTCCTGCGTACGAAGTCGACGCTCTGATGGATCTCGTCAAGGCTAAGCTTGCCCAGGTGTGCGAGAATGGCGACCTCGCTGACCAGTACGGCATCCGCGTGCGAATCATCGGCAACAGGGCCATGCTGCCAGCCGACGTGGCAGAGAGCGCAGCTCGTGCTGAGCGTTTGACGATCAACAACACCAAGGCCACACTCAACGTGTGCTGTCCTTACACATCGCGCGACGACATCAGCCACTCGATCCAGGACCTGATGCGTCTCGCAGAGACCGGTAGCCTTGATCCCGAGTCGATTGGTGAGGACACGATTGAGCGGGGAATGTACACGGGCACTCTTCCTCCTCTGGACATTCTTATTCGCACCAGTGGCGTCGAACGGTTCAGCGACTTCATGCTGTGGGAGTCCAAATCGTATACCATGATTGAGTTTGTGTCGACATTGTGGCCCGAGTTTAACTGCTGGCACATGTTTTTGATTCTGCTCAAATGGGGTCTTCGTCGTACGGTGTCCATTTCCGAGGAGGTCGAGAAAGATGAGGTCATTCAGCGCAGTGCGTCGATGCTGAGTCTCAAGGGTGGCCTCACTGCAGCAGCGCCCGTTGACGACGATTTTGAGTCCAAGAAGACAAGGTGATGAGCACACAAGGGTTCAAGATGAAGCTGGTGCTGGCAATGGAAGTGCTGCATGGTAAAATCAAGAACCATCACAACGCTTCACAGAACCTAAGCTTGCCAAAACAAGACGAATGCCCGCACAAGACTATCTTGTTGATTCAGGGCTGCGCATTTTGCATATATAGACATTGTTAATATTTATTGAAGTAATTGTATTGAGCTGTAAGCAGTAGAGTTGATACCGTCTAGTGCAGAACAGAAGCCCTACACTCTTATGATCAACAAGTACCTATCAACTGGAGTGAGTCGGTAGCGAATCTTTAGAGAACGTAGCAGATCTGTAGAAAACCTACTGAGTACGTATTGGTCCACTGGGACGGTCTAATATACTGACATCCACTGTACAGCGTTTACTGATCTTACAATATCAAACATCAAAAGGCTTGATTAATACATGACATGCCTAGCTCATTTTTTACAACGGTATCTGTTTAAGCACCCAGGACCGAGGCGTCGTACTTCTGCTTGAACCACTTGATGGCGTCCTCCTTGGAGATGCGGTGCGACTTGCCAACCTTGCTCTGAATGCGCTTGCGGCGCGACACACGGTAACCGGGACGGCCAACGACAACGTAGAAGTCCATACCGTAGATACCAATAGAGGGGTCGTACTTGATACCGAGATCAATGTGCTCGGTGACACCGAAACCAAAGTTACCAGTCTCGGAGAAGTTCTTGGCACGGAGCTCGTACTCCTTGACCTTGAGACCACGCTCGAGAATCTCCTCGGCCTTGGGTCCACGGACAGTGACGTGGACAGAGATCTTCTCGTTTCGTCGAATACCGAAGGTTCGGACGGTGTAACGGGCCTTCGAGTAGACAGGGGTCTGACCAGACAGCTGCTCGAGCACCTTGGCGGCACGAGTCAGACGGTCACCAGACTCTCCGACACAGATGTTGAGAACGAGCTTCTCAATCTTGAGCTCACGCATGGGGTTGGCGCTTCCGTCAGACTTCAGTTAGTTGCTGTTCTTGTATCTTCGTCCATTCCTTCAGCATTCTACTCACCATTTTTGATGTGGATAATGTGCGGTAACACTGGAGATTTGAAACTCGTCCAGATATTCGAGTCGCTCCCACTCGAGTGCGTACATTTGGGACTGTATGACAGTCACATCCCTAAATAGGCAGGTCCATGAAAACGAAATAGCTAGCAACCGGGCTAGGGCTGCCGTGCCCTAATACGCAGGGCATCAGCCGCTCAGTTGTTTCAGGGGGGATTTAAACTACAGTAAGCGAGGGTTTAGCAACAAACTGTAGAAATCTACAGAAATACACGATCAACTGGTTATAATAGGTCTACAAATCAGCAACAAACAACAGCTTAGTCAGCAGCCGTGTTATAGGGAGAAATTACCTCTGGCAGCTCCTGAAAGTACCCTTTGATAGGAAGCACGTACCTCATTCTAGTTGACTCTACCTTAGATGCTCCATGATACCTACCCTCATATCAATCTACATAAATCAATTCGACAGGATAACTGACATCTATTTACTTGGCCTCAGAAGCCTTCTTGTTGGCGTCCTGAGCCTCGGTGAACTTCTCCTTGAACGCGTTGGCGTTGTCGCTGTTGCCGAATCGGATAGCAAGCGTCTGGGCCTCGGGGGTGCCCTCACTGATGTCCGACGTCACGCTGTACACCCAGCTTCGGTCGCTACCAACGTTGGGGTTGAGCTTGTAGTCGGGTGAAATGTAATGGTTGGCGCAGATCTTAAGAGTCTTGTCACGGCGCATAACCAGACGGACCTTGCCGCTCTGCTTGTGCTTGAGGAATCGCACGTCTCCAGTTCCTCGCTCCTTCCACTCCTTGGTATCTGGGTGGAAACGGAACAGCTTAGCACGACTGCGTTAGATGATCAACCACCATGAAGAAAAGTTAGGCAAATGCTGCCCCAAATACTACTCACATCTTGTAGGTGACTTCCTCGTCCTCCTCGTTGGTCTTGACATCGACCTGCTCGAGCTTGACCACAGGCTCAAAGTGCACATCAGGAGACTCGGGAGCCTCATCCTCCTCATCGTCGGCCTTCTTGGTCTCGTCCTTCTTAGACTCATCCTTGGACTCGCTGCTAGCGGGCTTGGCGCCGCCAAACATGGAAAACACGTTGGTGGTGGCGGGAGCCGCGGGCTTGAACGACGATCCAAAAATCGACGGCTTCGTCTCAGTGGCCTCTGCCGTGGCGGTTTCCGCCTTGTCGGCGACCTTGTCCTCAACCTTGGTCTCGGTATCCACCGTCTTCTTCACTTCTTCCTCAGCCATTGTGCGGTTGTTCTGCTTCCACAATTACAGGGGATAGGGGTGACACGGGGGTGTGTTTTGGTGGAAAAAATGCGTTTGTTTCTGGGGAACCTCATACCCGTACCCTGATATAATGTTACCCGGGCGTTCTAGGAGGCGACGATATCCATTGACGACCAGCGCTGCTTTAGTTCAGTTCACTACCAGTAACAAGTCCTTTGGCTCCACTTAAACAGGCACAATGGACGCAATTGCTGCCAAGTTCAGCCGGAGCGGCCCGCTCGACAAAGACCAAGAGGCCCTACAGACTATGGTGTCCCAGAATTCCCTAGCACCGACCATTGCAGTGCCTCCCATATCTCAGGTAAGCCAACTCGAGGAGTCGCGAGGTATCCATCTATGTCTTGCTTTATATCTAACAACAGCCAACAGCTTTCCTGAGAGCACACACAGATGATGCCACAAACCAAGACTGTATGATCAAGATTGCACACGGAACTACGACTCTCGCGTTCCGATTCAAGGGCGGAATCGTTGTCGCCGTCGACTCTCGCGCCACTGCCGGTAACTGGATCGCGTCGCAGACCGTCAAGAAGGTCATCCCTATCAACCCATATCTGCTGGGCACCATGGCCGGAGGTGCTGCCGACTGTCAATTCTGGCAGACCTGGCTCGGTACCCAGTGCCGACTGTACGAGCTTCGCAACAAGCAGCGCATCAGTGTGGCTGCTGCCTCGCAGATTCTTGCCAACCTCACCTACGAATACAAGGGCGCTGGTCTCTCCATGGGTACAATGGTCTGTGGATACACTAAGAACGACCCGGCCATCTACTACGTTGACTCGGACGGCACGCGACTGCAGGGAGACCTGTTCTGCGTTGGTTCTGGTCAGACATTTGCCTACGGAGTTCTCGACGCCAACTACAAATGGGATCTGACGGTTGAGGAGGCCCTCGAACTCGGCAAGCGCAGTATTCTGGCTGCCACCCACCGTGATGCCTACTCGGGAGGTTCTGTCAACCTATACCACGTCAACGAGCAGGGATGGGTCTACCACGGCAACTACGACGTTGGAACCGAGCTGTGGGCGGCCAAGGAGCGCGAAGATTCGTTCAACGCCGTTGTCACGACCCTGGCTTGACCGCAGTCTCGCATTATTGCCTGCTCGAGTTTCGAACTCTACGAGAGTAGTATACGCATTACAAATATATTAGAGTCGTAAATTCGTTAGATAAAAAAAAGACGGAGAAGAGATAGAGGTCCTTCACGAAGGCTGCGGATCTGACTTTGCAGCCTTCACAGCAACAGGGTCATCGACACTGTCGGCAGCACGCTTGTTGGCCAGCCGAGCGGCATGTGCTCTTAGCTGATCAAGAGCAGCCTTGACGCTTGGCGACGGGTTAGAGATCTTCTCGGCTTGCGCGAGAATCTGAGCAATAGACGTAGGCGTAAGAGGCTGCTTCATGAGAGCTGCCAATGCCGCGGCTGCCGACGGTTGAGCTGGAGCAGCTGCTGGTACAGAAGCAGGTGCAGTTGCCGGAGCTGGGGCCGGGACAGGAGCCGGCACAGACACAGGACTAGCAGCAGAAGCAGGGACCGCAGGAACAGAGACTGCAGCCTCGACAGAAGGAGATACAGATTCCACCTGTGCTGTCACTGATACAGCACTGTCGGCAACTGGCTCCGGTGTAGATTGAGGGATAGTGTCGACCGAAGGCAAGGGCTCCACAGTAACAGCAGCCGACTCGGAATCAGCAGAGACTGGAACTGTCGGTTCTGAAGCAGGCGTGGCGGCAGCAGATGTGTCGGCAGAAGCTGCTTCGACTGGTGCTGTGACTGGCGTGGCAGGGGTCGGAGTGGGCACCGTAGCCGGCACCGCAGCAGGCGACGTGGTAGCAGCAACAGCAGCAGATGAACTAGAGCCTACCGGTGCACCCTTCTTTTTCATGGTTGCCAACGCGGTCTGTAGCAGTTGCGTTAACTGTGCTGGGTTCTTTCCGTTGAGGAGCGAAGCAATGTTAGCAGCACCCTGCGTCTTGACTGCTTGAGCAATAGCCACAGCCAAAGCGTTGGTCAACATTGCGGAGTTAGCACCAGTGCCAATACCCATGCTTTGGATCTGTTTCTGGATCTTCTGCTGCAGCAGAGCCAGAGCCTTGACAGTTTCAGGAGATAAGGACACACCTCCATCTTGCGACGGTTTGGCATCCTGCTGGCCCATGTTCGGTGTCTGTCTCTGAACACGCATCTGTGGTATCGAAGTCTGCTGTTGCAGTGTCGGCTGAGCGTAGGGCGCTGGTTGGTACGACGACGAAGATCCAACCTGCTTTGTCATGCGGAAGGTGCTCTGACCTGCCGCTAACGATGGAACGGACGCCCGCTGTCTCTTTTGCAGGTTTGCTTCCAACTGTGCTCGGATACTGTTCGGCGACGGCTCTGCTTGAGATGCACCGTCGGCAGTAGGTCTATACTGGTCCTTGATAGAAAAGGTAGGGCCTGTCGAGGGCGGCGCAACCTGTTGCAGGGAGTCGCGCGTCATCTCGGAATAGTTGCGGTAATGTGAGTCTGAGCTGCGATTGACCTCGATCTCACGCGCCAACTCGGCGATAGTTTTTTCTCGGCCAATGGGCTGGCCGCCTGTGTTGACCTGGAACACGCCCATTTCGTTGCTCGACGAGGCCTGAGGATACTGGTACATGTGCTGCTGCTGTTGTTGTGATGCAGCAATGGCTGCTGAAGCCTTGGCCTTGGCGGCAGCAGCCTTCTTTTTCTGTCTCTCCTTCTCTAAAAAGTACTCCTCGTCGATACCCCAAAGCCATCCTTTACCCTCTTTGGACACCTTCTTGAATGCCTTGTTCGATGACAGGTTGTGGCGTACTGAGTTCTGCCACCCATGAGGGCAGTACTGGTAATAAGGGAATATGTTCTGGATAGACTTGTAGATATCGGCAAGCGACATTCCAGTGAGAGGTGCTTGGGCCCGTAGAGCCGTGGCAATGAGATGCGAGTACGAATGCGGGGGTTTCTCGCGGTACTCTGGTGGAATCTGTTCGGGCAAGTATTCTTGGCGAACCTTCGTACGTTTTGAGGGCCCACTGCCGCTGCCATTCGGATAGCTCTTGCTGGTGATAATCGTTGCTCCACCAGTGAGCTCGGGCGCTATGGGAATGTCATCAGTAGAATATGGGTCGGGGAGAGACGGCATAGAGTTGACAGCAGCCACCAAATCGGCCTGAGCAGCTTGGTTGGCCTCATCTATGGCCATGAGCTGGAAGTCGATTTCAGGCGATGTTGTCTTCGAGGCAATAACCGAGGTATCAATTTGTTCTGGTTCCGGTTTGATTTCTTGTTCAGGAATGTCCGACATGGCCGATGGTAGCACAAATGTAAACGGGATTTCGCCAATCTGCACTCTAGTTCCATCATTCAGAGCCACAGTTGATCCAGAATCCACAAACTTCTCGCCAACAAACGCACCGTTGCGGCCAAGAACCGACAGCTCAAACTGCTGCGAACCGAAATTGTAGAAAATCTTGGCGTGCCTTCGAGAGATGGCCTTTGCCGGGCCCAAGTGTACATCGACCATGCCAGTACCGTTCTCAGCGCGTCGTCCTAGGATGACCTGCAGCGTTTGAACGTAGAAGGTAAACGACTCAAAGTCGAGGCGCGCGTATGCCGACACGCGCTCTGATTCGTCTGCAGCATCAGCTGGCGTTTCGGAGCCGGCCGTGGCAGGTGTTGCGCCTGAAGAGGCGCCTAAGCTCGTTGTGATGGCGTTGGCGGTAGTCAACTCTGGGATGTTTGTGTTCTCGGGTTTGGCGTGAGCAGACGCGGCAAACGTCATGGGGAAGGCAGGTGCCATGGCTAGAGGTGACGAGATGTTGGAGCGCGAGCTGCTAGGGGTGCGAGTCGAGGCGGCAGTGGGTGTTTGTGGAGGGACAGACGAGGCGCGTGTTGGCAAAATGAGGCCTCCAAAGCCGTTTGCGGCCGCGCCATGAAGCGTAGGAGCGCGGATTTCCGTGTCGAAGGCCGAAGAGGGCGAAGCCGAGGCCGCTCGCGGCGTCATAAGTTGCGAAGGGGCCCCGGGAGTGCCCGTGGGCCTGTCCGCGCCATGCGATGCGCTCGACATAGCAAAGGAAACGGCGGGGGGTGTCGCGGAGGCGGCGCGCGGGATCCAGAGCTTGGCAGCAAAGAGGGCGAGCGGATGAGTTCCAAGCGAGTCCCTGCTATCGGGAGCACGGGATAGAACGTGCGGTCCGATACAGTCGTAAAGACAGAGGAGGAAGAGGTGTTGGTGGATTTGTTTCAATGTTGACAGGCGCGGCTGCACCTGCCGCCTAAGGGCATATAGGGGATGGGACACAACGGTGAGATAAGGAGGGAGCAGCACAAGGCAGAGAAGAAGGCGAGGTGGACGGGACCAGGGCACCAGATATGATGCAAAACAGAAGACAAAGCTGTCAAACTACAGCAGTTAAGTACTGCTCTGAATGACTACCTAGTAACAATAACCTTGAAGCTTGGATCCAGGTCATCCTACCACTTAAGAGAATAATTATACAAATCAGAAACGCCGGATGTGTTATACAGGATATGGTAGAAAACCATGAATAAATAGGGTATCGAGAGGACCGTTTACAGCTGTTCAGCTATTTCGTCAATTGCAGTGACAACCTCATTAAGAGGCACGCGACGGTCGAGGATGGCGTCGAGAAGCGGGCGCACAGAGGCAACGCGAAGTAGCTGCTCATCAGTACATACTTGTAGAGCAGCACCCTTGCGGGCCCACATGAGACGCTGAGTGAAGTGCTTGACGGGAGCAGAGTAAGGCTCTGCACCTGTAGCACAGTAGAGGAGCACAAGACCCAGTGCAAAAAGGTCTGAAGCAGCAGATGGCGTCGCCGGTGACGACAGCAGTTCAGGAGCCGAAAAGGCCAGAGACGCTGCCATACTGGATATACTAGCATTGAGACGACGTTGTGACAGCTCATGGACAGTCAGGGCTGACGAGAAGTCGCACAGGTATGCGTTGAGGTCTTCATCGAGCAGAATGTTGTCGGGTTTGACGTCGCAGTGAATAATATCAGCTGCGCTGAGAGCACGCAAGGCAGCTGTCAACTGGCGTGACCATCGTACAAACAGGTCAAGGCCAATGACTGGACCAGACCCTGACGCGGGATTGCTAGCTGTCGCAGTATCGACATAGCGCTGCGCGGTCTGAGCATAGACAGGCATGACTATAGCCGGCTCGCCGGCAGGAGACCAGGCGAGGCCGAGAAACTGTACGAGACCCTCAAGGCGGTCGGTTTCGGCGTAGAGCCTCGACAGTACGTGCGCTTCGTGGGTCAGCACAGGAATCGACGAGGGCTTATTCATGGGCAGTTTGACGGCGTAAGTGTCGGGGGGTGAGTTGTGAGGATCTTTGCACAAGACTGTCGAGCAAAAGGCACCTGAGCCGAGGATGACGGGATCACGGGGCAGTTCTAATAGGCCGTTGAATAATTTGGGTGGTTCGTCGTCTTCAAAGGGACTTTGTAGAGGCTCTGCCTTCGAATCCGAGTCCGAGTCCGGGTCCCCTTGTTCACGGGGCCACAAAGTGCGTCGGCCCGGGTCTTCAGGCGACAGGATGATGGCATCGCGCGGAGGCGCCTGCCCGTGCGGAGTTACGGGCGATTCGGGCTGTGTAGGCGAAGATGTCGTAGACCAGGGCGACTCAGGCCCCAGCACTGGCGTCTTCACCAAGTTACTATCGACATGAAGCCGGCAGCCTCGCTGTGGGGTACAGCTGTCCATGTCGGCAGGGCAACGGACGAGGGCGGCCAACCGGGACGGAAAGTGCGGGGCGTGGGAGAGTTCAAGGCTGACGAACAGTCGACGAGACGCAGCAGTCGTACCCAATACTTCCCAAGGGATGCCGGTCGAAGGAGCACACGCGAAGGTAAGCAGACAAAAATTGGGAACGCAAAAAAGATCAGTCACATGAGTGGAGGAATGAACGGAATGCACTCGGCCCAAAGTGTCGTGTGGAGGGCTACATTTTTTTTGTGTGCCCCCGCCGCCCAGTGCAACCTCAGGGTAGGGGCCGCTGGCCCCAGCCCAACGGTTGCCGGGGTTTAGATGGACGGTGGACAGGAGGAACGGAGATACAGTAGACACGACATTTTAGAGGACGGATGAGGGTAAGAGAGTTGCTTGGTGGACGCTTCAACAGAATGAGGTAGCGAATCATGTGTCAACCAACCGGTTTACTGGGTTACACTGTGTAAATGGCGCAAAGGTATCCACCTGTCTTGTAGAGCCAACCACCTCATTTATGCGGAGCTCGTCCAGTGTAACCTTTTGGTAGCCCCGAATACGTCTCAGAACAGTGCAGACGGATCCCGACAGGTGCATGACCCTTTTGGTCCGAATTTCGCTAGTATCAGCACAACAATAGGAATGTCACAAGTTCGCAAGGCCAACACGGGCCAGGCCTAGCATATCCCAGAGCGCCGTGCACTTGCCGCACGAACCTGCTCGATAACGGTGTGCACCAAACCCAGATAAGCACGCCACGCACGGCACCAAACTTATCGCTCGGCGTGGCCTGTTTACATCTCTCCTTCTTCCAATTGTCTATTATACTTCATCATGGGATTCAAGTCGTACATTGTAAGTGAATTGACGCCTCGATGGTAACTCGACTAACTCAGGTTCGCTTCAAGGAAGGCGTGTCTGACGCCGACATCAGCAAGGTTGTCGACCAGGTCAAGGCTGCTGGTGGCGAAATTAAGCACCACCACACCTTGTTCAAGGGCTTCACGGCCGACGTTCCTGACGACCATGCCAACACTCTGTCGGCTCATCCCGAGGTCGAAGCTGTTGAGGCTGATTCTACCGCTTCAATTGCTTCGACTTACAGCAACACCAAGTCCCGCATCATGTAGATTAGTACTATCTTAGTTACACTTGATGGCGCTGCCGAACAATAAACATTTAAACTGATAAAAGATAGTCTTTAACACTTCAATTGAGCTGTAGCAATAGTTCCCTTGTTCAATTATCGATTCTTTACTTACTCCTTGTTCCTGATCCTTGTTCCTGATCCTTGTTCCTGATCCTTGCTCCTGATCCTTGCTCACTTGATCTTGTTGCACACTTGATCTTGTTGCCACTTGATCTTTGATCCTACTGATCGTGCTCCCTACCTGATCTCTCTCCTACTTGATCCGTACTCTACTGGTACTTACTCTACTTATCCCTCCTGTATGACTTACCATATCCTTATACATTAAATATTTAGAAGCCCAGGGCCTTGGTGATGACAGTGGCCGACGTCTGACCCGGCAGAGTCGTGGTCAGTGTCGTCGTGCCCGTCGTTGAAGTGATGGTCTTGGTCAACCACACGTCGGGAATGAAGTGCGTCACTACAGCCATGACGACGCCATCGGTTGTGATGTACTCGACGGTGTCTTCTGGGAGCGCGCTCGTGTGGGGGTCTGAGGCCTCCGAGGCCACAGGGCTTGGCTTCCAAGTCGATGTCTCCAATGGAGCAGCAGGCTCGGTAGGAGTCACGATAGGAACAACACCCTGGGGACTGCTAGGACCAGGAGCGGCCGGGGCAGAAGTGGCTTCGACAGGAGAAGTAGCAACAGCCTCGCTAGTCTCGGCGGCAGCGGGTGTCGACGAAGCAGGAACAGATGCCTCAGCAATCAAAGGTGTCGACTCAGCAGAGGATGATTCGACGGGCTCTGCTGACGACTCGACGGCAGGCGAAGAAACAATAGCGGCAAGTGACGAAGTTGCGGCCTCTGATGAAGCAACAGCTGCTTCGGAAGAAGAAGAAGCAACAGCAGCTGCAGATGAAGTAGCAGCAACGGCCTCCGAGGAGGAGGAAGAGGCAACTGCAGCAGATGAAGTAGCAGCAATAGCCTCTGAGGAGGACGAGACAACTGCGGCAGATGAAGAAGGAACAACTGCAACTGGAGAGGACGAAGAAGTGGAAGAAGTGGAAGATGTTGAAGACGACGAAGACGACGACGAAGACGACGACGAGGTCGAAGGAACGACTGGCACAGGAGTAGTCGACGACGTCGAAGAGGTCGACGAAGACGATGACGTCGACGAGGGTGCAGCAGGGACCGTAGGAACGGCAGGAGCAGACGACTCAGGAGCAGCAGGAGAAACAGGAGTCACAGGAGCCGATCCACCTCCAAGAGCGGCCTTGGCGCCCTGGGCAAAGTTTACTCCACCAACAACGTTGTTCCAAGCCTGCGAAGCATCCCACATCATGATTCCTCCAAATGTGCTGAATTTCGACTGCAAGAATGAAGCTGCCTGTGACACAACATCAATAGGTTGGTAACCGGAGCCCGCAGCCGTAGGAGACGCAGGAACACCAAGGAAGACCTTGGCGTTGGGGTTGTGAGACTGGGTCTTGACAAAGGTGTCCCAGTCACCAAAGTTGAAGTTGGGGTTGGCATCATTGGCCTCCCATGTCTGCATACCACAGAAGTTGTTGTAGAACTGGACAAAGATGAAGTCAAAGTCAGCACCAACAAGAGCAGCATTGAGGTTGACATCGGGCAGAGGGCACTGGGGAGCAGCACTGAGGAAGTAGTCCTTGGACGAGTCGGACGCAAAGTGCGAGCGCAGCTGGTCAGCAAACGCAACGTAACCCGTTGTCTGGTCGTTCTCAATGTCAAAGTCAAATCCATCAATAATAGCGTCGCCAAATGGACGCGTGTCAGAGGTGCCGGCACCAAACAGGTTCCACAGCTCGTCAGCAAAGCCCTCGGCCTGGCTGTCGTCACTGAAACCGTACTGGCCAACAGCACCACCAAGAGACAGAAGAATCTTCTTGCCATTAGCCTGGCATGTCTTAATGTCCTCGCCAATCTGAGTGCACTGGCTGAGCTGCGAATCTCCAAACAAGGTGGTTTGGGGGCATGCACTGGCAAAGTTGACCTCGGGCAGGTTGTCGGGACCAAAGAACACCGACAGGAACGACAGCACAAGGATATCGGCAGAATCATCCTGGCAATAGGAAGCCAGTGGCTCCTGGGTATTCTGGCCACCAGCAGAGTTCTGTCCCCAGTAAATGGCGACATTGTTGTCGGAACCGGCCGTGAAGGCAGATGCGGCCTTGGTGGCTGCAAGCAGCATCAGGGCCGAAGACACGAGCATCTTTGAGATGTTTAGAAACGAGTGACAGCTATATAAAACTAACTAAGAAAGAGTGACGGTATGTGGACGAGCCACGAGGAACGAGAGACGAGAAGCGACGGAAAAAAAAGACGGCGGTCGAGCTGAATCTAACGATAGCCAGGGGCGGATGCGAGATGCTTTATACCTGCGCGGGTAGTGCAAAGGGATCGGGGCGTTGCTATTTTACGGCCCCTCCGCTGAAGATCGACATATACGATGCGACTTACTACTCCGAGCGCCGCCGACGTCCGTATGAGTGCACCGCCCGGCAGGGTCCGTGTTGGTGGCTGGTCAGCGCGGTGCCAAAGTGACATGTCAAAGCGCACGCATGACGAGACCCTGCCGCCGCGTGAAGGGACGATCCTTGGAGATCCCGGCGCTTGTAAGATGCGGTCATGTGGTTTTTGTTTCAGTGTTGCGCAGCTGTCCGTGTGTGGAGCCTTAAGTCCCCGATGGCTATTGAGTGGAGGGAACGCGATGTGATATCAAGATTTAGCGCCTAGATCTAAGCCGCACTCAAAGTCCCTGCAGCTGGGCCTGGTGCCTTGGACTTGGATCTGGTGCCTTGGAAGGCGGTCGTATATTTGGGGCGGTTTTCGGGGCGCAACGGCCACTCCGGGACACTTGCCGGCAAACGAAGTGCCGACTGGTGTAAATAAAATCAAGTGGCAGACGCTCGTCGTTCGTTTAAGCACAACGCAAGCCTCGATGCAGGCGGTGCGGCTGCAGTGCAGGACGTTGATCTCCAGCCACCCCGCAAAAAACATGCGCCAAATCCACGAGGCCCCGCCATTTCGGGCATAGTAGCACCACCACCCGCAGCGCTTGGCCTGACAGCTCCGCACAGCAAACAATGCGCGGGCCGACGCTCTGCAACGTGTACTCGTGTGGCGTGGCCTTTCCCGGCATGGTGGGTGCTAGTCAGTCCTAATGCATCCTGTGCGATGCCTATTTAGGAAGTGTAATATTAACACTTTCAACGCGAACCATTGGAGGTATAAGAGAACAAGGGAACCCACCCGGAAACTTGCCGAGAATGAATAATGCTACGCTGTGTCTTCTTGGTAAGCAGTCAACAAAATAGATTTACATTTACTTGTCTACTAGCACGAAGATGTGGTGGTGAACCTGGGTAGCAAGCTGGCAAACTGGAGATCTCTACCCCAGATCGTCAAAATGCAAGGTACTGGTCGGGATCGCTGCTGGTGAGCACCGAATGGATGGCAGTGGCCAACGCGGATCCCACGACTTTCGTCGAGCGCGATCCCGTCTCGCTGCGAATCGCCTCGAGAGCCTGCACCCCCTGTTGCTCTATGGTGGCTAGCAACCCGTGCATGTTCTTGTACACGCCGGCCACCGCGCCCGATATGTTGGGAGTGACGTATTTGATGTGTCCCAGTGACTTGGCAAGTGTGTCTTCGGGTGTCGTGCCTGATTTTACCGTCCCGATCATGTCGAGAGCTTCACTGGACCGCAACTCGCGTGTCTTGTAGTGGCTGGCCGCAATATCCACCGTCAGCCCGTAGATCCACTCGGCCGATTCAGCAGCATCCTTGGTGTGGATGACATAGATGTCGTGCAACAGTTCTAGATCAAGTAATGACCTGAAAATGCGTTTTGTATCGAGCGGTGTAACACTTGCCATGCTTGGTTGCTTTCGCCCCGCCGTCGTCTCTCCCATTAGCTCGCGCACCCGTCCCGTAATGGCCCGGTTGCGCGCTGTCTCGAGCTTGCGCAGATGAGCATGAAGACCTTCAAGCACGTAGATGACACGATGGCTGGTGCCGGGGAAAATATTTCGAATACGCGATACGTGGTCGGCAAGTCCGTCTGCCTCGACACACTCGACGTACGCTCCACCTTGCACATAGACAAGCACGGTCGCCACGTCGACAACCCGGCTCGAGATGGGTACGTACATGTCTTCGTCTGAGTCGTACTCGGATACTTGGTTGCGTTTGAGTCGGATAATGGCCAGATCCGTGTCGTCGCCCAGCGACAGCTCGCGTACCTGTGCACCTGCAGGACCCAGAAGTGCCTGCACCTTTTGGCCCAGATCCTGCGAATAAATAGTTGAATGCATCTCGACAATCATTTCGCCGGCATAGTCTGCCCGGCTCACCTTGCGTTTGTTGACCTCGTCAACGGCCTTTCTGCTGCGCTTCTCCTTTTCTGCCTCCTCCTTGGCCTGTTTTCGTTCTTCAGCAGTGAGCCGTGGGCGGGCTTTAGCAGCATTTTTGGCGGAGCGCGCAGCCTCTATAGCAGACTTCTCGGTGGCTCCATCCTGTGAGCCAACTGCCTGTGGGCCAACTCCCTGGGAAGAGACTCCCTGAGACGAGACAGCCTGAGTAAATGAGTTCTAGTTAGTGACCGTACAATACCACACACTTGTATACCCACCTTGCCAAATAGAAAACTTCCGCGAACATCTGTAGGACCACCTTTACGTACACTTCGAATGGGAGCTGGTGAAGATGACATATCAAAGGGACCAGCACCACCAACCCGGCCAACCCCACCAACAAGCGTCACAGGTGAGCTCGAGTTGATAGTATTGGCGAGACGACGTCGCTTTGTTGAAGAGAGCCGCGTCGACCGGTCCGAGTCGGCAAATGGGTTCGTCGAGTCGCTAGAAAGATATGGTGTTCGAACCGGCGTGGCTGTTGACTGGCGAGATCGTCTTGGTCGCAGGGTTCGCGATCCAGGTGTCTTCACAGGTTCAGCTGCCCGACCAACTGGACTACTGGGTGGATCAGCAGCTGGTTCTGTTGTGTCGCTTCTCACAAACAGCGGTGAGCTCGAAACAACGGGATCGTGTCTTGTTCTCGAACTCGAGCGCAGCTTGCGAACGCCTAGCGGTGAAGACTGTGGGTATACTGGCCGCTCGTGCTGTGGACGCACATCGCTGCTGTCACCAATGACAATGACTGAAGGCTCCGACGTCAGCACATCGCTTTCGGACCCCAGCACAATGACCTCGCGCTCGCTGGCGTCCTCGTCCATCAATCCTTTCGACGGTTAAAGCTACCCGCGTTCGGCGCGTTGATTACAGCCGCGCGACTTCTTTTTGGGCGACAGAAAAGTATTTCATAATCAATTGTTGCATTTTGTTTTTCTTCGGTGCCCGCTATCCCGCCGCCAATCTCTGCCCCATTAGGCGCCCACCTGTCTGAATGCTCCGTCAGTAGATCATCAGCAACCAAAGAGAAAGGCGTTTTTAGCGTCCGCTATACTCGTAAAACTAGATCTCTAGAGTGTGACGAGCATTCCCTTTACTTGATATCCTTTGGGGCTCCGCTGCCACCCGCCTACAACCCGTTCCATCGCCCGCTTGTCCCACCCGCCCATTAATCAGATCGAGGATTCTGCAGCTACTTCCCGCTATCAAAACGCCAAGACAAGCGTTCACTGTCCCCCAAAGCAGCTGTTTACCCTGCCGATGCGCGCATGTTAAGTGCTTGGTCGCGTGGTCAAAATTCCTCTCTATCATCCCTTCACTTTATCGGTTCTACATCCAAAGGGTGATCTCAAACTTCGGTCTCTTTCTTTACCGTCGTATTTCAGGATGGGCCGTCTTTCCAACTTTGAGCTGGCGCGTATCGTCGCCATGCTGCTCATCGTGTACTTTCATTTTGCAATCAACACCAGTTGGGGAATCAAGACGGATGCTACAAAAGATGAAGAGGGCAACGAAATCCCCTATCGACTGTCAGCTAAGCACTTCACACTCGTTGCTGCCGAGAGTCTAGGTAAAACGGGAGTGCAGCTATTTATGATCATGTCGGGCTACTTTTTGGGCGCCAAATCAGCTAGTCTGTCGACGATTCTGCGCACTTGGTTCCGCGTCATCTCCTGGTGCTGGATCATCCCATTTGCTTTCCACTTCATCACCGACAAGCGCATGAACTGGGATGACTGGATGAAGGCCATCTTCCCCATCCTCACCTGCCACTACTGGTTTGCAACCACGTATCTGTTCACCATGATTTTGACGCCCATGCTGTCCAAGATTGTCCAGGCCGTCAACGTTCGCCAGTACGTGGGCATGCTGCTCGTCATGTTTGGCGGCCAGTCGGCGGCCATGTACTGGCGCCAAACCCACCGTCTCAAGGAGTACGCTTACAGTCCTTCCTTCTGGTTTATCTATCTCTACTTCGCCGGTGCTTTCATCAAGGTGCATGCCGACCGTATCCCCAATTGGAGAGCCCGCACTTGGAGCCTCACGCTGACAGTGTTATTAGCATTTGACTTCTTCACTGTGTGGTACTGGAAAAACAACGAAAAGACCATCAAGTGGGTCACGCAGCAGAACGGACACGCGTTGACGCTCGTCCGTGCCGACAACTCGATGCTGTCATTCTTCCTGGCCCTCAATATCTTTATGCTCTGCACCAAAATCCCCTTTGAGAGCAACACAGTTAACTGGATCGCCAAAGGAACCTTCTCGGTCTACCTTGTCCACGACCACTACATGCTGCGAGACTACATCTTCAAGAGATGGATCGTCGCCAACAAGTGGTACAACACACCCTACTTCTACATTGTCTTCTTCGCTGTCCCGCCCTTTGTGTTTGGCGTGTGCATTCTGCTTGAGGCTCTACGACAGAAGATCTTCGGCCGGCTCGAGACCTACGTGTGCAACGCTCTCGGCGAATTCCTCGTTTCTGCCAGCGACTTGTTTTGTCGTGTTCTGCGCCTAGACGACAGAGAAAAGGATATCCCACTGGCTGCCCAGTCTGTATAATTATTAGATCAATGTTTTATATGATATGCTAAAACAGAAACCGGGTGTCCACATGTTTACACACACATTTCTCATACTTCATTTATCGCGCTGCAATAGAATCCGAGCTCCAGAACATGTTATGAACCTCAATGAGGTGGTCGTGCATGGCATTTCGGGCCGCTGCAGCGGCTTCACGTCGGTGCGCTTGCTCATGCTTATATATAATCTCTTGGTAGATGAGCTTGATAAGGATCTTGTACTCTTCATAACCAAGAGCCCGGTCAGACTGCTCGATAGACTCCATCAGTGCAGTAGGGCTCTTCTCGAGATGCTCGTAAAATGACACAGCGCGGCCAAAGTCAACGTCCCGTGGGTCCACAGAAATAGCCTTAAGCATCTGTTGCAGAATGAGAATGTTACAGTACATCTTCTTGAGGCCATTCTGGTTGATCAGCTTCAGGCTATCGGCCGAGTAAATGAGCAGCTCATTGAGAAGTCGTGGCAGGCCACGGATGACGTACTCCTTATCCCTCTGCACGAGAACTTGACTGAGGGCTTCATCACACGCCATTATGTTGGAATCCAACACTCCAATGTACGAGTCGCGTTCCTCCATATCAATCTCCAGATTATAGTCACCCTCAAGCATAGTACGGTCGATAAGATACACGCACCACAACCGAATGTCGTAGCGCACCGTGATGATACAAGTTTCAGCAAGCTTCACCAAGTTGCTTACCGCCTTGTCAAAATCATCCACGGACTTACCAGCCAGCGACAAAAGCTCAGACTCATCCATTGCCTGCTTAGTAGCATGCGAGGCTTCCACAAGCGTCCAGCGCTTCTTCATCCGTGCCTTTAAGTTCGAATGCAGGTCAGACGACTCGTTCTCGGCTGTCTCCTTGTCGCTAACTTTACGTATGCTTGTCAGCTTTATGCATACCCATCGTAAGCTCGTAATCATTAAGCACACAGTGTTGTAGTTTCCCACCTCAAGTAAATCATTCTGTCGAACACCAGAACCTTTACCCCGCTGACTGTACCTCTTGGAGACGAACGCAGCACTCTCCTGAGCGACACTTTCAATGCTTTCGCCCGAATTACTAACCGAGTGCAGCACTCTACTTGAACAAGCTGCTAATGACTCGTCGCCCAGCAGCATTGCAGCAGTCTTGCGTTTTGATCCAGCTGGATCCTCCGATGGCATATCCATAAGCTCGTTGAATCTGTTCAAGAAGTATTCGTATAACCAACGAACAGCGTTGATGACCAGAGTAGCATATTTCTCCCGATACACAAAGCCAGTATTGAGAAGTTTGCAAGCCATACGAAGCAGCTTGATAGAGGATGAGGCGCAGCGAAGTATAGGACGCTTGGAGAGCTTCGACCACTGGGGATCAGGCTCAAATGCTTGAGGGTCAGTCATGATCTCCAAGAAAGATGATCGTAACGAGTCTTCAAGCTGAGGAACAAATGATGTCGTCAAGAACTCATCGAGGAATAAATCAGGGTTACGAGACAGTCGACGATCGCTATATGGTTGTATAGCTTTGGCACGCTGAAGGAATACAACTGTCGGCTCTAGCATCGCCCGGATATTAAGTACGTTGGGTCTCACGAGTAAGGCATGTGACGCACTGGAGCCCGATTTGGCATAGGGGTCCAACACGCCGCTGCCGCTGGTTGTGCTCACAAGACCGGGGACCGTCTCCTCCAACTTCTTCTTGAGGATTTCGTACTGCTCGTTCAACTCATCGTCATAAGTTCCAGACGAGCTGAATTTAAAGATAACCTTTTTACTGGAACGCAGAGGGGCATTCTTTTTCAAAGGAACAGGTGACTTTACCTGCCGCCCTGATGACGCGGGTTTCTTAATGCAAATATAGCTGGTGAGAAGAGAACGAATTTCTGCTTCAATGGCCTTGAATGCGTCAAAATAGTCATACTCAAGGAAATTCTGATCCTGCGAACCGGAAAGACGCACAGATAGGCCCTGGACAACTTCGTAAACGACGCGATGGCCCTGCAAAATAGCAACAAACTTGGAGAATAGCGTACCAGCCAGGTTGGTCAATACTGAAAGATGCGCATCTTGATCAGACTTCTCGTAGTCTTCAAACAAGTTTGGAGTTGGTGCTGATGAGTCGTGCTCCTGCAACGCTGATTTCGGAGAAACCTGGCGAATCTCCTCAACAGTCTTATCAATGACCTTGGAGAGCTCGCTGTTTAGTCGCTGATGCAGAGAATCGAATGCTGAAGGAAGCCGGTTCATACTTCCAAGAGTCTCAATAATCAGCCGAATATAGTTGAATGAATTCTCTTCGCTGATGCGGTCATCGGCCGTGAGCGGCTTGTACTTGTCAAAGTTGCTGAGGAAATCGTCAAGTTGTGATGAGCCCGAGAACGACCAAGATTCTTCACTTATCTCGATGCGAGCTTTGTCCTCTATTAGCTGCTCCATACTGTTGAACTCCTGGTTTCCCTGAGAGTAGGTACTCCAGCGGTTATCACAGTATGGCGACTTGAGGTAAAGGTGGTTGCAAAGTTCCTCGATGAGAATAGAAAAGAATGACGACTCCTGACTGGACAGGTACGACTGCAGCGTTTGTAAGCCGCCGACGACTGCCAGATCCTCGTTGTCAGCTGTTCGCAGTGCCCCTGACAAGGTTTTGTACGCAGCCAGAAACTGCTTCTGAGCAATTTCCATCTCCAATTTGTCGGGAACTTGACGTAACTCCTCAATGATATCGAGTATCTGAATCATATTGCCGTAGCGTAAAGACGCTGCGCGAAGCTCCTTCAGAATGGGTCGTCGCGTGGCCAGATCACTACGCGCCTTTATAACAAGCTCCTTGGCACTGGTAATTCCATCCTGGGAATCAGCTACACCCTCCACAACCTTACGGTATGAACCAATCGAGCTGTTGAATCCCTCATAGTTGTCTAGTTAGCAGGGTTATTGCGTATTTCAGACGGCTTCACTTACTATCGACGTAGCTCTTAAGACACGTTTGAAGCTCCTTCTTGAGATTGTCGTACTCAGAGTGATATTTGGCCTTTCCAATGGAACTTGTGTCCATTAAATCAAGCGCTGTTTGTAGAGTGTTGGCATTGTCCGACAAAAGATCGCGAAAATGGACGCCGACTTCATCAAGGAGCTCTGCTGTTAGATACAAAATAGCCGACAAACAAACGGAGCACACATACTGTCCAAGTTGGAAGTCTGAGCTGCCAGATTAAGCGAATTGGGCCTTCGGTTCGTAGACAGGCGCCTCGATATATTTGCATGCTGAGGCTGGTCGCCGGACATCCCGGACCCGTTCATTGCAGCGCGTGGAGATTTGGGAGGTCTAACTTGGGGAACATTAAATAGCATGCGCGAGGCTGGCTTCAGTTGACGCGTGACACGCGAATATTCTATTAGGTCAGAAAGCTGAGGATGGGGCCCAGGGCTATCATCTGCTTCATAAAGGCGACTTATAAAATAATGCTTTATACTCATTAACTCATTAAAATTGTATCATAGATCACATGTAAACTTTCAAGACACCTGCCTGATCGGCAGATACAATCATGTCATAGGGCCGGTGCAGAACAGCGAGAGCCGTTACTGCTGCCTGATGGTTACGAACAGCATCTGCCTGCTCCGAAACCATGACAATCGAGCGCGGGGCCAGATTGTTTTTGGACTTTCCACCTCCCACTTTGCTCGCCGATGCGACAAGCTTCTCGGTGATAAGACGTATTTGCGGCCGTGGGTATGATATAGCATACGTCGGTTGATACCCTGAATTAATCTTCAGCCCACTGACAATAGTAGACACCTCGGCTGTATTAAGATCCCAGAAACGGACATGGCGATCAAGACCACCTGTTACCATAAATCCGTGCTTTGGTTCATTAGGGACTGGGTCAAAAGCAACACCGGTCACGACGCATTGAATGCTTTGCCTTAGGCCCTTGCGACGTTCCTCATCCCCATCTTTGATGCTGAGAGAGTGTAGTAGCTTGGACAGCGAAGATGAGTCCTCCTGTGCCTGTGACTGTACTGCATCGACCTCAACTGCTTTATACTTATCCTCCTGCTCTTGGAATGAGCCGGTGTTGGAACTCATCGTCTGGAATACTTCCCTGCACTCCATTGTCTCCATATCCCACACGGTGACTTCAGGACATGCAGTACCTCCTGCAACGCACACCCAACTTCCATCCTTTTTCAGATTTGGGTGCAGATACATACTGGTGATTGGTTTTCCGTACCCGATCTGGCGAGAGCGAACACGGACATTGAATCGAATATCCCATAAATCCAGGATACCAGCACTTGTGCCCAACAGCAGCCATGAGCAGTCCTTGCTTATGACAAAACAGGTGGGTACTCCGTGCTTGTACGGATTTTCAAGCACTGCCATTCGCTCCCTTGTATTGAGATCAAATACCACAATTCTTGATCCATTGGTCAGAATGTAGAGCAATGTTTGGTCCTTGACTGTAACACATTGCATTGCCACTGAATGACCGTAAGCACTGATATCAAGTGTAAAAAGAGTAGTCAACGGTCGATACCTGGGACCAGCAGTAACTTTTTCACCCACAACTTCGGCTCGAATAAGACGGATCGTGCCCTCGCTCGTTGCGCAAACAAATGTGTACGTATTTGGCACGAAGCAGATGCAATTCGCTGCACAACCATTGCCAAAGTCCAGTGTCTGCACTGCTCGATTTATGACATTTTTTTCAAGACGGAAACAATCCCAAACTTTAATAGTGCAATCATCTGAACCAGTGACAAAGAATTTGTGATCTGGCGCAACTGATATGCAATTTATTGCGCCCGTGTGTTCCTCAAAACTGGACACCAGTACACCAGTCGGCTTTCCGCGATTACGACGCGATGACGTACTGGCCTTTGAACGCACATATGGGATGCATCGAACCCCAAACTCGGACTGGTCATGAGATGCAGTCTTCGAACCCGTGCTCCGAATCATCCTCCAAATGTAGGGATCATCTCCGTCGTAGCTGGTATATTTAATACCATTCAGGTATGCAGACTCGCCATGTTGGTGCTTTCGGCCCACTTCACCATAGACATCAGTAAGAACTGTAGCCGTCACAGGGTGGGCCATAATAAGATCCTTCAGCTTTGTCTGGCTCGAGCTTTCAGAAGCCAATAAGTTTGTAGCATCAACATGTCCCGAATCCGCCGCCGATGAGCTTGGGTCAAACGTCGATTTAACCGAGTCACTGGAACGCGCCGCCAAGTCAGTAAAGCTATCTTCTGCTGTTGAGTCGAAGGATATCGTTTCCGGCACAGCGTTAAGATCCAAGACTTTGACAACCTTATCCATGTCGCTCACCATGGAGGAATCGCGCCGTTGACGTGCACGAAAGGCACCATAGATGTACTCTTTGTAAACGCCAATCATCCAGAGGTTTTCATCTTTGAGTCCAAACTCTCGCAATCGGGCTATCCACCGTTCGTCTTCGGATGTGCGTAAACCAATTGCCTCACGAACATCGTTTCGATAGTTCTTTGAAGTCAGATCGATGGTCTTTTCGGAACTGCCGTTCTGCTTCGAACTATCCAGCTTCCAGAAATAAGACCGTTTGGCCTGTGTAGCCCACGAAATCATCAGGTTATAGACGTCTCGAGACAGAGGCAGGATCACGTTTATCATAAGATTCGATGAGGATATGTCGTTTATGTCACAGGTCATAAACGGCCGCACAATGGGTAGAAACAGACAATATACTTGAGACGGTGTCATCCACCTCGTGGTCGCTGCGAAAAGACCGAAAGTCGCATTGCGAATCCAGGTGTTGGGATGGATCATGAACTTTGCGCAAATACGTAACAGCTCCCAGACGTAATGAAGTTCCAGAAGACCCAGTTCGCAGAGAGACGTGAATGCCTCAATAACTTTATAGACGACAAGTTCCTCATTGTCTGATAAGCTCTGCATCATGAGAGATATGACGTACTCCTGAAGGCTAACAGTACCGACGTATGGTGCCATTCCGACAAGCGCGTCAAACAGCTGCATTCGCAATTGGGGATTATTGTCGTTAAGGTAGGTAATGGCGTGACTGAGAATGACATCGTTGGTCTTCTGTTTTCCAAAAAATATGCATAGAGGAGTGACATTGCTGAGGATGGCTCGACGAATGTTGGGGTCTGGGTCGGTGAGCAAGGTGCGGGTATGACCCTCGAGGGCCAGTGACAGATCCTGCTTCAAGATATCAAAGGTCGCTTCTTCACCCATGACACCGTTCTCTGTATCGGGATCTTCCCCTGTGACAATACCCGTGGTTTTAAGGATCTGACCCATTTCTAGAAACGAAGCTGCCGTTTGAGCCAGAGTTGGCAAACAAGCAGCATAAGCAGATCGAACAAAGGGTGATGACCGCTTCAGCAACAAAGTTAACCGTGGGAGAATATAATCGGGAAATATGTTGCCATTCAGGGGAGTGATGGCACTGACAAGGCTCAGAAGATGGGTGAGGCTACGAAGGGCAGCAACCTGAACGATATCTGAGTAGTCCTCTAAGAGTATCATCAGGTGAGGCAGACATCGGTCCAATTTTGCTTCGTCGTGAATGCTTTCGCCAAGGGCTAACAGCAGATCGCAAGCTTTAACTTTCGAAGTAGCACGAGATGCGTTTCGCGTGGCAGAGCATACAAGGGATACTATCATGAGAGCGCCGTCGCTTTCGCCCGGAACTGTTTTGCGCTTCTCAGGGATCCAATGCTTCATTCCGGGCAGATCGAGACAAACTGGCACAATGGCCTCGGCGGTGCTTTCAGTGTGAGGCTCAGTAGTCGTGTCCACTTCTCCATTCTCGGAATCACGAGGCATGTTAATGCCGAGCTCCAGCGAGAGCGTACCATAGTTCCTCCAGATGGCCTCGATGCGTCGGTCGGATTCCAGCTGCTCCAAGCGCTCGACTGCGATGCCGGGCTGCTCCATGGGGTTTGTCAAATCGTTGACAAAGTTATGCAAGTAGTAAAAGTAGTTTGGAAATGCGCGGTTGCGCCATTCCGAGAGGTATTGGTCAGCAGAAAGACGGTCTTCCGGTGCTAAACTTGTCATGCTTGTTACAAGACTGCGGACGGACGGATCATCGATGGCAGAGAGAGGTGGAGAGTATTCCTGCTTCTTGTATTTGAACAGTTCGGCAAGCGAGAAGATGGATGAACCTTCTAGAAACAGCTCAGCAATGACGCAACCGAGGGAGAATATATCCATAGCTTCGGTAAGAACACCGTCCTTCTTCTCGTCCTGAGCGAGGAATCGTTCTGGAGCAACGTAGCATGATCGACGCTGCGAGGTGTCGAAGTAGAAGGAGAACTGCGATGGATCGTTTTCTGGTAGATAGACAGGCTTAAAAGGTGCAAAGTCGCTAAGATACACCCAGTTCCAGGAAGTGGCTAGCACATTCTCAGACTTGATGTCTCCATGGTAGATGCTCATACGATGGCAGTTACGAAGAGCCAGTAGAAGTTGAAACGTAATCCACTGCTTCTCGACGTTTTCGAGGAATGGTCGGGTGCTGATTCGGTCGTACAGACTATACTTTAGCTGCTGGCGTACGAGGTATCCAGCCCGTTCGGTTTCCAGCACTCGCGAATAGGCAATGACGTTGGGAGTACTAGAGAGTCGCTTCTTTTGATCTGAGTTAGATGGCAAAGTCATGAAAGGAGTGCACCAAGCAACCAGTGCACTGGCATATGTGTATAATTACCTGTAAGCGTCTTTGCTGTGGCGGAAAGATCGATATTAGACGGTTTGATGAACACCTTTATGACTACAAGGCCCTCAGAATGGAGACCCTTGAGTGTCCGTAGAAAGCGCGCGTTGCCTATGCTGCTTTCATATTGGATATTCTGAAGCTCCGACACATAGGCATCTATGGCCACAGCACTCGTCGGTGCAATGAGCGACAGTTGTGAGCCCATGCTCGGGAAATCTGGGAGTTACAAACGATAGTTTAGTGGCGGTCCCGTCCCCATATATATATATATGGGAATATGGGGTGGCACGGCGTATCTCGACTACTGTTTAGGGCTGAAGATTACATTATCTAACTCAGGGGTAAAACAGAAATAATATGGAAACACAAAGGGGGAAACACTAAGGGGAATGAGGGGGGTATAAAGGCACTAGCGGCCAGATGGTTTGGCGCGGAAGTGGCTGGCATCGTCGACCAGAGCACCTGTCAGTTAGACGGGAAGAGCTGGATATAGTACCAACTCACGCAGCACATCGGCTGAATCGAGCTGTTCAAACGAGAAATCAAACGGCGTACTGCAGTCTGGCTCGTTGCCAGGCATACGAATAGCCGCGAAGATTGCGTGATTGAGTGCCTGTGTAGCCGTGAATCGCTGCGAAGGTACATAGTTGAGGAGCTTGCCTAAGAAATCAAGAACCCGGTCGCTTGCACGAGGATACAGTTTCAGCAGCGATGTCCGTTTGTAGACGCCATCGAGATCCTCAATACATGCCCACGCCTGGTGTTAGAATTGGCCGAATACAGCTCGGGATCGATACGCACCTCTTTACCTACCGACTCCACGACCCACGAGCGAGGCGGCAGCCCCAGCACCGACAGAACGCGCGACAGCTGATCGACGTAGTTGGTACCAGGGAAGATTGCCTTTCGACCAAGGAGCTCGGCAACAATGCATCCGACGCTCCACATATCGACTATGTTAGCAGTCGGACAAAAGCAACAGTGAACTTACTAGCAACCGTATACTGGTCGTTGGATAGAATGAGTTCGGGAGCACGGTACCAGCGTGTAGCCACATACGAGGTCATTTTGCGCGATCCGCGCGCGTTGGGGTCGACGACACCGCGAGCCAGACCAAAGTCGCAAATCTTGACTTCACCGTGGTGGTTAACGAGTACGTTGCTCGGTTTGAGGTCGCGGTGGATGACGTTGGCCGAGTGGATATACTTCACTCCACATAGAATCTGATATGTGAAATGGATGACATGGATATCGGTGAAGTCGATGGCGCCCCGGATAACTCGCGACAAATCGTAGTCCATAAGTTCTAGTTAGACTAGTTGGGAGGCGTCTCTGCAATGGCCCTTGCGAGCTACCCGTCACACTCACCTTGGTAGCAGTACAGACCATCAAAGGGCTCCAAGTGCACATAGTCAACGTCAATGAGATTGATGATCTTTTGTTAGCCGAGGAGCAGCTGATGGTGGTGAAGATGGAGTACATTTTTGTGACCACGGAAGTGCTTCATCAAGTTGAGCTCGCGGTGAGCACGGCGGATAAGGATGCGGTTGTTGAAGATCTTGTTCACTTTCTTAATGGCAATAGGGCTGCTCGAGGTAGAGTTGACGAGCTGAGCAGAGGCCACGGTTCCGTAGGCACCACTTCCGAGGATCTTGATGAGGCGGTACCGTCCGTCAATCATGAACTGCGTGTTGCGGTAGCACACGCGCGTTCCGTGCGGGCGCACCTCGTCGATCTGCGAAGACTTTGCAGTTGATGCGGGCATGTCACAGCTATAAGATTGTCGCGATATTTATGATGTTGTACTAATAGTTAGGAAGGAGACATTGAATATTCGCTCTACCCCGGATTATTGGGACCCTGCATGTACCGCATCAACTCTTGGTAGATGAGGCCAAGGTGGAAGAAATCAGAAAAGGAAAAATGACGGGAATAAAGAGCAGAAGCAGTTGAATAGTTTCTCGTTCTGTAGTCATTAGGTACCATTTGTACACTCGTACGCAGCAGTTCTGGCGCTCTTAGCTGCTAGACTTGTACAACGCCGCGGCTATAAAATGCTCTTAGATACCCTCTCCGAACCTGTTATCTTAACTCCACGGGGGACGGCAACGACGGGGATGTTGCGATCCGTAGCGTTTCGGAGGCCACTGGCAGCGTCAAAATGTTTGTGCTCATGTGTTTATCAACCTAAGCTAGAGGCTCGGCGTCGGATCTCGGCTTCGGCCGGGTCCGAGATCCCTAACTGGCCGTCGACTAATCGCCCTTCTCCATATGAGATATTTGGCATGTCTCCAGGAAAGTTCGACAAACGCCTTGTACAGGACCGGTTCTACCGTATGGCCAAGGTATATCATCCGGATGCTGTCGGTATTGAGTCGTTGACTGCTGAGCTCCGTCAGGAGCGGTTCAAATCTGTGGTCGAGGCCTATAACATTCTCCGCGATGACACCAAGCGTCGCGCCTATGACGCGCAGAATGCCAGTATGTCGACACTCAACCGGCGGAGTCGCCAAATGTACCGTTCTACAGCTGCTCCATCGCCACAGTACAGCGAAGCCTTTTATGGCCGTGGGTTCTACGAGGGCTACGAGGAGGAAGCAGACCGTCGACGTAGCGATGCCGAATTCCAGGCTCGTCTACGCCAGAACCGCGGAAAGATGATGACGCTTGTAAGCATTAGTGTCGCCCTCGTAGCGACTCTGCAGCTTATGGCTATTTTCCGACTGGCTGAGAAGAACCAGGCGAAGGTTGAGCATGCCACTTTTGTTGCCGAATTGCAGAACTTGCAGGCTCTCAACAACTATGATCAGGGAAATGGAGCTGAGGATCGTATCTCGCGGTTTCTTGCTGTGCGAAGCACCAGCGGATACTACGATAACCATTCGGTGAGCGAGGCAACGAGAGACCTACCAAGAGAGCCCGTTAGTGATCTTCTGTCTCCATCTGCGTCTCCCTCTGCGTCCCCACCACCTGCGAGTTGATGACTGCAAAGTTAATGACCATTGCGTTGCAAGGTAGTTCTTGAATTCCTCCTTGTATGCTATCATCGACTGACCCCCTACCTTCAGGGATTACGGATGTTCTACCACCTGTAGCAGCGGCTTCCCAACTAACGATCATTCTCTCCTCTAAATAAGCATTTAACGAATCACGAACTGTCCTTTTGTCCTGTCGTAGTCTACAGTCTCAGTTATATATATTTATATATGGTCTTTAGTTACGTAAGAGTCCTGGTACTTCACAGGCTATCGACAGTGCATGAAAGGGATCCCCGTAACCGTACCACAGCCGTGCGCGCCCTGGCATAAGAGTCAGAACCCAAAGCAAGTCGAATTTGTTGCACTTGTCCTCGTAACTGTACTTCGACACAATGGATTTCCTACGGCCCGAGACTGTTCTGGACCTTGAAAACATCCGCGCAGGTCTTGTGCGCATGGAGGATACGGTGGTATTCAACCTCATTGAGCGGGCACAGTTCTACTCAATGCCGTCCGTATACAAGCCTGGAGCCATCCCGATCCCCAACTTCGATGGTAGCTTTCTCGATTTCCTACTTCTCGAGTACGAGAAGGTGCATTGTAAGTGCTTGGAATGCTGGAAGGCTCATCTAACACAGCAAAGGTCCGTCGTTTTCATGCACCCGACGAGCACGCTTACTTCCCCGACGACCTTGAAGAGCCCATTCTTCCTCCTATAGACTACCCACCGGTGCTGGCAGCATACTCGAAGGATATCAACGTCAATAACCTCATCAAGGAGTACTACATCACCAAGGTCGTGCCTATGGTGGCTCCAGTCCAGGGCGAGCAGCCCGAGAACGTCGGCAGCTGCACGCTCTGCGACATTGACGTACTCCAGGCCGTGTCGCGTCGCGTGCATTTTGGCAAGTTTGTCGCAGAGACGAAGTTCCGAGCCGAGCGTGAGAAGTTCACAGCACTTATCAAGGCGCAGGACGAAAAGGGTCTAGACGAGGCCATCACGAACTCGGCAGTTGAGCAGAAGATCCTGGAGCGATTGTCGCTCAAGGCCGAAACGTACGGAGTTGACCCCACGCTGCGGTACAGCCAGCGTGCTCAGGGCCAGATCAAGCCTGAGGCTCTAGTGGAGATCTACCGTGACTGCATCATTCCTCTGACGAAGAAGGTTGAGGTCGACTACCTTTTGCGTCGGTTGGAAGTCGAGGAGTAAGGCTAGCTAGCGGAGCAGCCAAAAAGCCGGTATCCATGAAGAAATATCAATGGTTACATCAATGTAGAGGACACAAGAGCACGAATCTATTAACATAATGTACATGGGCGCTCGGTTTGGTTCGTTTATCCCAGATAGCGAATTGTCAGCTCAAAGGTGTAGAACGTGCAGGCGTTGACGGGAGCAGCACGCAGCATTGTTGGCGCAAAGCCTCGGAAGAAGCCTCGGACACCGGTAGTTTTGTAGATATGCTTGATACAGTCGAGCGAGTTGCGGTACAGCTGTTTGGACTTGTCGAGCTTGTCGGTCTGCATTCGTGACTTGACAACGTCAATAGGATAAGCAGTAGTCCACATCTGTGTTAGAGATTACGACACAAAGTTTCCCAAGCAAAAAGACTTACTCCGTAACCGGCAAGAGCACCGTAAGTACATAGACGCCAGCCTGGAATGCCCGAGCGGTCAATGTTGTTTTTGTGCATGTCGTGTTTAACGAGGGCCTCGAACGTCAGGAAGTATGCACTTTTGTTAGAACGACAGGAACAGGGATATGACAAAGGGGGTTGACTCACCCCATTCCGTGAGCTTCACGGAGAAGAGTCGGCATTATGCCGCGGAAGAGACCTGGAACACCGGAGCCGGCTAGGATCTGCTTGATACAGTCGATGGGGCCCTTGTAAAGCGCAGGTCCTGCACCTTGCGTTTGGAGTCGAATACGAATGTGCTCAATAGGCGCTGCCAGAAAACCGTTGGCAAGACCCGCGGCAGCTCCTGACAGATAGAACTGGCCATTGGTGAGACGTGTATCCTTGAGACCCTTGTTGGCATTGTGAGTTGTCAAGGTACGTTTCATGAATTCATTGACACCAAACTGGATGGAAACACATGCTCCCACACCAATCAACGGTGTCAGCGTACCCTTGTAGAATCCTGCAAAGCCTTCATTCTTGATGAGCTTGCGCACCACATCCATTGTACCTGAGTATGTGCCCTCAGGCGCGCTCTGAAGACGCACTTTGGTGGTATCAAATGGTTGACCACTCAACACCTGAGCTAAAAACCGGTTAGTTTTTCTGGTTCTCCGGGCCGTTGGCGCTGCGATGCGAGCTACTCACCAATTCCTCCACATGTTCCAGCAAATACATCTTTCAGCACGCGGTCAAAGCCACTGTTCTCGTCGGCCTCGACGAGGTGCGCGTCGATATCCGCCATTTGCCAAGAGTTTGAGATGAAAGATGGTAGAGTCAGAACTGAAAAAGTGCCCACGTTTGTTTTTCTGGCGCGGCTACACGATAGCGGTTAGTTGCATGGCGGTTAAGCGGGCGGCCCCCCACCAGCGGTCGAGTAGGTGGAAGCGAGCCCTACTCATCTGTGAGCAGCGGGGGGCAGCAGCGCGGTTATTTAGAGGAAATCTCAAAGTGTGGGCACATATATTTCAGCCACACGCCGCACGACATTTTACGCCACTTTGCGCCACATCTGCAATGTGTGTGGTTAATAAATGCGCCGGCACCTCCGTCGTATCAACTCGTTTGACTAGTAATATGACTCGTGTTGACTAAGTTTGGCCGGCCTGAATAGCCGCATCGGCCGGCCTCGACCGCCCGACCGCGCCCTAACCCGCGCTGAACGAGCAGCCCCGCCTCGATTATCGGATCTTACTCCCGCCGATAAAGAGACTATCAGACTTTTTTTAGTCGTTTTCCTTTGAAGCTGACACAACACCTCCGCGGGCCTTGGTACGGCCGTGTCTCGTTTTCCTGTATCCCCGCACTTACGTTAGCTTACGATACTTAAAGACCCTATTGGATTGGTCCTTGCTTGTCCCTCGTCTCATCATCTGTTTGCTGTCTCCAACCAACCCGTATGGTTACAGAGTGCAACACAACCTGATATAATTTGTTGGGCTACTGATACTCCCTTGATACGGGCACCAACTGGACTAACTGGACTTTCTACGACTCTGAAACGATGCCGACGCCAGCAACTCACGACTCAACGGCGGTTGACCGCCACGCTCTTACCGATGCCGAAGTGCAAAAGCGATCGCAGCAGAAGCTGGCCGAAGCGCGCCAGGCAAAGGCGAAGCCCGTCGTGACCAAGACCGTGCCACGACCACCGACCGTTGGTCATCACGATGACGACGCTCAAGCGCAACAGCCACCCCAACAACAACAGCAACTCACCACTAGCATCGATAACGCGTACAACTGTTTCCTGAACTCCAGGTATAAACCACCCATGACGTCGTCGTACCTGCGACCAGGCAGCATCTTTGAGGGCATGCAGCAGTCGGCCCAGAGCACCTACGAGGTGACGGTCGAGATCAAGCATGTTGATATGGAGAAGGCTACGCTGTGTGGCTATTTACGCATTGATGGACTCACCGAGGACCTTCGCACACTCGTCACCTACTTTGAGGGCGAGATGATCTCTCCCCAGCACTCGTTTTACACGAAACGTGAGGAGTGGGGGGCCTCGGAACGAACAGACGTTGCCCATTGGTCGCGCTTCTCAGCCTGGAGACCAATTTCGCAACGAGCCCAAGATCCGAAGTACGTGCACAATGACTATGACAAGGAGAGCCATATTTTCATGCGATGGAAAGAGTGCTTCCTCGTTCCTGACTACCGTGTCCAGGACATTGACGGCGCATCATATGCTGGGTTCTACTATATCTGCTTTGACCAGACCAACGGTTCATTCACAGGCTTCTACTATCACCAGAACTCGGATAAATACCAGCAGCTTGTGCTTCAGTACAAGCCGTCGCATGGCCAGTACTCGAGCTACGAGTTCCGCTGATTGGTAGGAAGCTCTTCAAGGATTTCATTCTGAAGCTATTTCTGAAGTTATCCCTTTAACGTGCATCACGAGACTATTGACGTTGGAGTGGGTGTCTTACGAGGCGGCCCTAGATTTGCATTTTGATGTTGGTTGTGTCGCATAGATCATGACTGCGGTATCATGGAGAGTGGCTGCTACTCTCCCACGGAGTTTTTTTTTGTTTATATATGTATCATTGTATTCCCATTTCTTGAACCAGCGACTCATGCTAGGTTTTTGGCGGAAATTTACTACATCTGTTGCCAGGAAGCTTCGTACATTTTTCAGCTACAACATTTTACAGCTACAACTTAACGACGACTCTGTTCGGGGAACACTTTGAACACCTTGCCAGGGTTCAGAAGGTTGAGAGGGTCAAGAGCGTGTTTGATGGAGCGCATCGTGTCAACCGTCTTCTCACCAACCTCGTGGATAAGATATTCACGCTTGCCAATACCAACACCGTGCTCACCAGTGCACGTACCCTCGAGCTCTAATGCGCGATCAACCATGCGGTGCACGACCTCTTCGGCTTTCTCAAACTGCGTCACAGGATCAAACATAATACATGCGTGGAAGTTGCCGTCGCCAACATGACCAACAATCGTGCCAATCAGTTTGCTAGCCACGATGTCCTCCTTTGTCGCATTGATGATGTCTGCCAGATGCGAAACAGGCACAGCCACGTCTGTCGACCATGCGTGGTAGCCCTCGGGGGCAGTGGCAATGGTGGAGAAAAGGGCATTCTTGCGCGCTGACCACAGAGTTGAAATGTCGTCGGGGTTGCGAGCAAACTCAAACGAAAGAGCATTGTGCTGCTTGGAGATCTCGCGCACCTGCTTGATCTGGTCGTCGGTGATCACTTTGGTGCCATGAAACTTGAAAAACAGCGTCGTCGTCTCCTTCCATGTCTTGCCTGTCGTGCCTGACAGGTTAATGGCTTGCATCATTTTGTCGTCGAGAAGCTCCACAGCACCGACCTGAACTCCACTCTGAATGATGTTCTCTACGGCCTTTGCAGCCTCGTGGATACTCTTGAACGTGACAACCGAAACAGTCTCGTTCTTGGGTTTAGGGACAAGCTTCAACGTCGCCTCGGTTATAACTCCGAGAGTGCCCTCGCTACCAACAAATAGCGAGTTGAGGTTGTACCCGGCAGCACTCTTTCGCGGGCGCTGCTTCGTCTTGATAATGGTACCGTCAGCAAGCACAACTGTCAAATTGACAACGTAGTCCTTCATGGTACCGTAACGAGCAGCATTAGTACCTGAGCATGACGTTCCAATCATGCCGCCAATCTGCGCACCGGGGCCAGGATCAGGAGGGAAGAATAGGTCATAGTCAGCAAGATAGTCGTTGAGAGCTTCCCAACCGATACCTGGCTGTACAATCACGTCCAAGTCGCTCTTGTGCACGGCCAGAACATTGTCCATGTTTCGGAAGTCGATGCACACTCCTCCATGAGTAGGGATAAAATGTCCCTCTAGCGACGTTCCTCCCGAAAAAGGAGTCACTGGGATCCTGTACTGGTGTGCAATCTTCATGATCTGCGAAACCTGCTCAGTCGTTTTCGGGAACACCACGAGTCCGGGTCGCTCATGTTCCTTGGCGTGTTGCGTGTTCCACGAGGTGTCAGAATGATTGTACAATTCCTCGTTACTAACTGTAGCGTTCTCCCCACCAACGACTGCCGCCATTTCAGCAAACGCTTTCTTCTGATCAGTCTCAGAGCCGTACTTTGGAAGTGAGGTCGCTGAGAAGGCGATTGTTGACGACTTGGAATTGTTTCCCCCTTCGACAAGACGAGCTCCAAAGTATATTCCTGCCACCGTTCCGACAACATAGGCTAGAGCGACTCTTGCTGTCCCTGAGGACTGCTTTGGCGCCTTTGGTGCAGGTCGCACAGACTGAGAAGCCCACCGTGTGCCAATTGGTCGCGCAGGCGACCGTTTGGCCATGCGAAATGCCGTCCTCAACATCTCTTTGTTTTATAGGTAGAGCGTGCAGGATGGTGCGGAACCGGCGTTAAATGCCGTTACCCCCACAGCAAAAGTGTGGGGATTCACTCAAGTCACGTGCCTGCCGGAGATGCACGGCTTGTAACCAGTACTAGACGGGCTCTCGTATTGGCACTATATTTGGATCCAATCCATAGCGCTGTATAGTGTATAATAGTTAGTGAATCGAAGAGAAGCAAGAACTATGTATACCGGAGAGTCCTTAAATTAGTAATAGCTTAGCAGCATCCTCCGTCGCTGGATCATCAAAGCTCGCTATCCACGCGAGGTAAACGAGTATGTACCAGACAACCGACGGACACGGGGCACATAAAGTCCGTTCAGTTGCCTCTTCGATGATCCTGCAACACTCTTATACGCGTATCTTTATACCGCGTGCGTGCCGGCCCGACAGGCCCATCGGCTGAGTGCAGCTGGGAGTGTCAGTCCCAGGCTCGAGCCCGTCGTTTACAGCGGACCTAACCCGCAATATAAACGACGGACGCGACGAGGCACCGGCAAGATCACACCACCTGTGGAGCCATGAGCATATTTCTGACAGGAGGCTCTGCAAATATAAATAATGGCAAGGTGTCAAGCATATTTTCGTAGTACAGTCACAAAAAAATGTGAGTAGATTTCCCCTTGGTGTACGAATCCAAGACAGTAGACGAGCTAGTCAAGATTTAGTTTTCCCCTCGACTTCGACGCTAACGCAGGAACTCGACTTCAACAGTACCGGAGGTTCCTCGTCTAGGCGTGGCAGAACAGGCATGGGCCAATTACTTTGCACGATTTGACAACCCTGCACTTGCCACAGGTGTATTATTGCTGTCGGTCCACGAGGCGGTCTACTTTGGCCGCTCGCTGCCATGGGCCATCATCGACTGGATCCCGTACTTCCGCAAGTACAAGATCCAAGACGCTCGGATCCCTACTGCCAAACAGTATTTTGAATGCCTGAAGTCGGTGCTGCTGTCGCATCTGTTTGTCGAAGCAGTGCCTATTTTCGGTTTCTATCCCGTTTGTGAGTACTTCAACATCGGCATCGGCACCCCGTTCCCATCGTGGTCTACTATGGCCCTTCAACTGGCAGGATTCTTCGTTGCTGAGGACGCCTGGCATTACTGGGGCCACCGTGTTCTGCACTACCCGTGGCTGTATAAGAACATTCATAAGCAGCACCACAAGTACGCAGCACCCTTTGGACTCACGGCCGAGTACGCGCATCCTGTGGAGGTTGCCTTCACGGGTGTTGGCACTGTTGGAAGCCCCATTCTGTGGGCCTATCTATTTGGCAATCTGCATCTTGTCACGGTGATGGTGTGGATCACACTGCGTCTTCTCCAAGCTGTCGACTCCCATTCTGGCTACCAGTTCCCCTGGTCGCTAAGCAACGTGCTACCGTTCTGGTCGGGTGCTGACCACCACGACGATCACCACAAGTACTTCACTGGCAACTATGCCTCGTCGTTCCGCTGGTGGGATTATCTTCTAGGCACCGAGACCAACTCCACTGTCAAAAAGCGTGCCATGACAAAGAAGACAAAATAACCTTTAATTTATATAAACCATACCACCCGTTTAAGTCAGTGAAATGGTAACAAAGTGCTCAAGTCACCAGTTTTTATATCCTTTGCCCGGCTAAAGTGGACCCTGCATAACCAGCCTTTCCAACACGCGCGTAATTCGTGATGGAACTCTCAGCTTCTTATATACTCGTGCCAACAGCGACACAAAGCACAACCGGCACTTGGCAATGCGGATATTATGCGTAGCTGAGAAACCCTCGATTGCTAAGAGTGTCGCAACGTCTCTGGGTGGAGGGCAATTCTCAACGGTAAGTGACTCGTTTGTTGTCGACATCAGTGCTAACAGGAGCGAAACTCCAAGAACAAGTATGTCAAGAACTACGACTTCACCTTCAATTTCCCACAATGGGGCAGCTGCCATGTAACCATCACGTCCGTGCTAGGCCACCTCAATGCTGTCGACTTCCCCGAATCGTTCCGAAAGTGGACTTCAGTGCCGCCAGCCCAGCTTTTCCACGCCCCAATAGCCACAACTGTTAACAAGGACATGCTGGGCGTCGCCGACAACATCAAAAGAGAGAGTCGCAATGCAGACAAACTGTATATATGGACGGATTGCGACCGAGAAGGTGAACATATCGGATGGGAAGTTGTCCAGATCGCCCAGGAAGCGAACCGCCGTCTCACAACCGCCAACATCAAACGTGCTTCGTTCAACAACGTCGATCCTACGTAGGTGCGACCTTTCTCTCCTACACGACATAGCCTAACTCAGACACCTGCGAGAGGCAGCCATTCGCCCTATAGACCTCGACATGCGCATGGCTAATGCTGTTCAGGGCCGTATAGAGCTGGATCTGAGGCTCGGTGCTGCTTTCACTCGATTCCAGACGTTGGCACTGCAGGGATCGGTGGCAGAGCTCGAAAAAGACGTCATCTCATATGGATCGTGCCAGTTTCCGACACTGGGATTTGTCGTCGATCGATACAAACGTGTTCGTGACTTCGTTCCAGAGCCCTTTTGGTACATTGCGTTGAACTTGAAGAAGAATGACAAGCCTGTAAGCTTCAGCTGGACACGGGGCCATCTGTTCGATCGAATGGCAGCTACAGTTATCTACGAAAAGTGCCTGGATGCTGCCTCGACAGCTACAATCACCAGCGTTGTCAGGAAGCCTACCAGCAAATGGAGACCTCTTCCGCTTACAACAGTGGATCTACAAAAACAAGGAGCAAAGTATCTTCGCATGTCGTCCAAGAAGATCATGGATGTAAGTGCCAAGTTTTGGGGCCTGTCAGCATACTAACAAGATTGCCGAAAAGTTGTATACACAAGGATACATTTCATATCCACGAACAGAAACAGATCGATTCGACGACGCTATCGACCTACAAAAGCTTGTCAGGAACCAACAGAACGATGCTGCGTGGGGATCTTACGCTAGAGGGTAGGTATTTCGTCGTCGTCGCTATTCTGTTTAATTAACGCAGTCTCCTTGACGGAAAGTTCACAGTTCCAAAAAAGGGCAAACACGATGATAAAGCACATCCGCCCATCCACCCTGTCAAAGGTGCAGCGAACAACGTGCTACAAGGAGAGCAACGAAAGGTCTATGAGTTTGTAGCTCGTCGATTCCTAGCATGTTGTAGCGCTGATGCCAAAGGGTTTACTACATCAGCGACTGCTGACTGGGCTGGGGAGTTATTTAATGCCTCCGGCCTTATCGTTACGGAGCGCAACTTCCTTGACGTGTACCCTTATATTACATGGGAAACGAACGAACTTCCGGATCTAGTTCAGGGCGAAGTATTGCCTGTGTCATCTGCCATGCTCAAGGATGGAAAGACTTCCCCACCAGGGTACCTCACGGAGCCTGAGCTCATTGGTCTCATGGATGCCAACGGAATAGGTACTGATGCAACCATGGCCGAACACATTGAAAAGGTCATAAATCGGGGCTATGTGGTCAAGCATTCTGCCACTGCCCGCTCGGTACCGTTCATGATTCCCTCTAATCTTGGTATCGCTCTGGTCGAAGGCTACGACCAGATTGGCTTCGACATGTCGCTTACGAAACCGTTCCTCCGCAAAGAAATGGAGGATCTTATGAAAAGAGTTTGCAGTGGTGATATGACGCAGCAGCAGTTTGTGAACGAAACAATCAACAAGTACGAGGGTGTATTTGCGATTGCGAATCGAGAGAAGCGAGTCCTCGTGTCTACAGTCAAGCGATACTTGACAAGTAATGATGCAAATTAATTAATAATCTATCTGTACGCTAATGGAGGCACAATGTCAGGGATCTGACCGAGCGTAAACTTTTCAGCTTCGAATGCTGCTCTGAGTTTATCCGACAGATCTTCGACTGTTGGGGGCATGAATTTGTTGGTTCCCTGAACAAACGGCTCTGAGCCGTCGGCTGGTATTGAAACACTTGGAGTCTGCTTAGGGGCAACTGGAGTCTGAGCAAATGGTGAATTCGACTGCTGGGCTTGTCCAAATGGTGAGCTCGATTGGGTAGCACCAAAGGGTGTGGTTGCAGGCTGTCCTGATGACGACTGACCAAATGCAGACGCAGGCTGGGACGTAGGTTGCCCAAAGGCAGATTGAGTTGAAGGTTGACCAAATGCCGACGTAGAAGAAGAGCCAAACGCCGGCTGTGTCGCACCATTGCTTGCTGAAAGAGATCCAAACGATGAACTTGGTTGACTGGTTGGCTGAGTTGCACCGAATCCATTCTGGTTATTTTGTTGTGCAGCCCCGAAGGCACCCTGATTATTCTGCTGTGCAGACCCAAAGGCACTTTGCTGTGTAGAACCAAAAGCACTTTGACCTGTGCCGTTGGAACTACCAAATGGCTGTGAGGGACTAGCGGTTGTAGCAGCGGGTCCATCCGTGGATTGATCCGCCAAAACAGAGAACGGGTTAGAGGTATTGCTGGAGGAAGTTAAGGAACCAAATGGTGATGCAGCCTGTGTGGTGGAAGTACTGTTCTGAGAACCGAATGCCGATTGACTGCTACCGGTTCCAAATGCTGATGCTGTGGGGTTGGAGTTTCCAAACGCAGAAGACGGTTGATTAGTGGATCCAAAAGCCGGTTGTGTAGATCCAGTGCCACCAAAAGCGCTGCCTTGCGAAGCCAAGCTACCAAAAGCAGAAGCAGTCGACGTGTTACCTCCGAATCCATGCTGGCCAAACGTCGAATTACCTTGTGATGCGGGCTGGGTGTTGTTAGAAGCTGCAAGTGATGTGCTGCCAAACGCACTACCCGAGCCGAAAGCACTTCCTGAGCCAAAGGGCTTAGCGGCAGAGCCTGTTGCTCCCATAGACCCCAATCTAGATTGGCCGAAACCATGGCTACCGAACCCAGTAGAGGATGCACCTGTAGTCGAAGGCTGGTTAGAAGTACTAGTCGTGGATCCAAAAGAGCCTCCCTGGCCACCAAAAGCGCTTGATCCAAATGCTCCTCCAGTCGCACCAGAAGACGACTGGCCAAACGGCTTTGATCCGAATGCGTTGGTCGATGATGAACCAAATGCACCCTGGTTCGAGTTTCCAAACGCGTTTTGCGTATTACCGAATGCACTTTGAGTATTGCCAAATGAGCCGTTAGAGGAGTTCTTCGTGCCACCAAATGCGCTCTGACCAGTCGAACCGAATGCTGAAGCCCCCGCGTTACCAAATGCCGAACCATTGGAGGATCCCCCGAATGCATTAGATCCAAAGGACCCTTGATTGAAGCTATTGCCAGTATTAGATGCCGAGCTGCCGGTAGGTCCGTACGGTTTTATTGAGCTATTCGGCCGCTCAGACAATTCGAGGTACCTTCCTGCCTTCCGAGTGTCGTTCAGAACAAATTTGCGTTTTGCTTCGAAGTCGGCTTGTTTGGCATTCAAATCAGCCTCAAACTGAGCCATTGTTCCAGTATCCCGGGCTTGATACGCGCCCCACCGCATTTCCTCAGGCGACAGGTCGACATCATTAATGAGATTAACATGATCGGGTAGAGAGTAGACGGTGTGATTCCATGCTGGAGGTTTTCTCAAGTCACTTCCGATTTCATTACTGAACTTCTCAAACTTGTTGCGCGTATTGCTGCTGTACTTGCTGGCCTCGTCAATGTGCACGAAATTGCAGGCTTCTCCTTTGAAACATTTTCCTTGTGGATAATATTTACAAGGACCGTCGGGCATTGTGTAGCCTGGTCAGTCCAGCAATAAAACAGTAGGCACACAGCAGTTGGAGAGAGTAAATGCACGTTTGAAGTGCCAGCCCTACATTTCACTAACCATCTCGGTCCGTCGTTTCTGACATTAAGCTTTTTTGTACAGAACCCGCCTTTTAGCCAAGACTTGTACGGAGCAACTATGGAAGGTATCGTATTGTATATGTTGATAGGAGTGAAGCATACAGTCAAAAATTAGTGATGTCGATATCATACGCGACTCTTTTGGAATGTCTCGGTGATCTCAGAACGGCTCTTGCTAGCGAGTCTATGCAAAAGGGCGCCCACGAACCCGTTCCAGAACCCGTCATCAAACGAATTGGTCAGTATCTGACGCCTAGTGCCGACATTGACACCTGCGTCCTCAGCTTGCTGCAGCTGGTGCACTCACAGGGCGTTGTCCAGGCCGAGAATGATTACAGAACGGCGCCAGAAACTGCTACAAGACTATGGTACGATTGGGATAAGCGAATTCTAGACGTTTACGTTGCCAAAGTTCAGGTGTTTGCTGATACAGCAATTGCCAGGCCTGTCGAATTCCGCAAGTGCTATAGTCGGCTGTTGAAGGTCTGCAAGGTGATTTCTGATGGCCATCGCGAGTTCATAGCATCGATGATCATTTCAGTGGGGAGATGCACCGAGGTGGATCGCATCTTGCTTATATTGAAATCAGTTAATGAGAAGATCAACGAGGCAGACGTTCCCAAGGTCTCTGAGGCTGCAAAGTCTTACCTGCTCTCTTTAATCTCCATTGCATGTGGAGCTCTGGGCGATGTGTCTCGCTACCGATCACAGAACGATTTTCTTCAAAATGCAAAGGACACTCGAGATATCTACCAGCATGCAAACATCTACTACTTAAGTGGGATCAACGTCGACCCCAGCAATGGGCTTCTCTACGTCAAGCTTGGTGTTACTGCCCGACTAGCTGATGATATGTTCAACGCCTTGTACTGGTTTACAAAGGGCAGCTGTCTTGAGAAACCTTGTGATACAGCTCGAAGCAATATGGCAATTGCTCTCAAGAAAGTCGCCAAACTCTCGGAGGATTCTCTACGCCGTTCAGCTGCTGCTATGATGAAATCTCCAGCCAGCATGAGCGAGTATAAGCCTGTAGCGCAGGAGTACCGAGCTGAGGCTGGTGTGACTATTCTCAAGATTGTACAATACTATGCCAACTACCAGAACTCGTCGCACATAGATGGGCAGTCTCTCGTAGCTGAGATGACTCGCCATCTAGCAGCTGGTCATATTCCACGCGTTCTAATCCTTCGCCTGGGTCTGATCGGTATTGTCATGAGCCATCTCGCCCGTGAGCAAAGTGATTTGGTCGAGAAACAGGCGGAGTACGAGAAGATGACGCTCGACATGTTTGATGCTGTTGTAAAAGTTGGCTTGACATTTTTCAAGGATGGCAAGCCCGAGCTAGTCAATGATCTCGTCCCCAGCTTGAGGGTCTATGTTACCTGGATGACGAGGAAGGTTGTTCCAGATCTGCCAGATGCAACCGAGCTTCGCCCTCAGCTGACAAGATTGAATGAGCTGCTTGAGATATTCCGACAACAGTACCAGTTTGCATTCGACCCCGAGTATGCCGTAGGCCGGTTTATCAACAACTCGTCGAGTTGGGTTCTGTCAGCGGAGGAGCGCGAGTGCCTTGGGTTAAGTTCGTTGGACGGTGGGTTATCTGACTTTCCTAGCGGTGTTCAGATGGAAGCTGGTCCTCAGTTTGCAGTTCAGTGTCTGCTGTTATCAGGAATCGAGTTGAACAGAGTTGAGACGGGTGTCATCAGGTTTGACGCAACAAATAAATGCTTCAGCGGACCGGCAATAGCAGCTGAAAACGACGACGATTCAGACGATGAGATTGTATTTCAGGTTTCAGTATGATTGGTTGTCCAAACATTCGGTATCCGTGTCTCTTCATTCTAAGGAGCAATACGTCCTCACATAAAGATAAGTCAAGGACAACTGCGGTCGGCTTATTAGATGATGATATTAGTCTATGTATTGTAGTAATCTCCTCTAATTGGACTTGAAGAACTTCTTGGCCTTCTGTAGCAGCGTACTGTTGGGTTTTTCCTTCTCGTCGTGACTCTTGGTAGCATGGACATTACCATAGCCACCACGGCCAATGGATGCGTTGCTTCGACTCGGGAACGGACTGTTGTTGAAACTGTCGACATCCTGAGATAGGCGGGCCAGCTCTTCGTCTGTGTTGGCCCTCATGTTGCCGAATCCACCTCGGCCCGTCGTGTAATGGGCCTGGGTGAGCTTGGGAGTGCTGCGACCCGGGTCTCCCTCTTGGGGCTGTGGGATCTCGTTGCCATGAGCAATGTTACCTGCTCCGCCTCGGCCCGTTGAATAGTAAGCGTGGCTCTGCGTGGGGTGGTCCTCGGCATGGTCTACAACGGTGGGCTGGGGCGAGTGTGATCCGTGCGCAATGTTGCCGGCACCGCCTCGGCCCGTCGAGTAAAATGCACCGTCACCGTGGCCGTGATGGTGGTGATGCGATTCCTCGCCTGTCATGTGGAGTGTGTTGTAGGTAGGAGTAAGAGCTTGGCATCTCTTGGCAAACAGTCATATAGGATTGTGGGGCAAGGGCAGGTGATGAGGTGCAGATGATGCAGGGGACGATAACAGACGGCTTTATGATTGATCAGAGGCTAGTAAGTTGACGTGGACTCTTGCAGGTTAGACAGCTCTTATATAACGATCACATAAATGTCTTCATGTTAGTTGTGTTACGGTGACTATTATGGGGGAAGAAAAAATACAGGACGATATGCAACGTTGCAGTTTGGCATAACTACCACTAATCGTTACAAAAAATATACACTACAAAGCCAAAGGACTCGTTACTGCCGAGTGAGTCTCATCCAGAACAGTCTGGACAAGAGCACGTTCCATATCAACAAGACGATGGGTTTCAATTTTAGGTTTCGGCTCGGTCGGCGTAGAATCAACCTCGCCGCCCATGTCACGGAGAATGGCTTTCAGGTATAACCGTGCAATGGAGTTGGCTCGGCCCTGGATGACCTCGGCAAAGAATTGTGGATTGGTGGTTTCCAAGAACTCCTCCACATCGTTGAGATCGACTTCTTTACCAAAGAATTGAAGCTCATAGTACCCTGACTCCTCGTCCTTGACGAGCTTGAGACTGTCCTCGCACGCCAACAGATACATGAAGTCGTCGTGCCAAGCAACCTTGGGCTCGGAAACAATAGTGAAGGCATTCTGGGGACGCTCCAGAAAAGCAGATAGCAGGTCATAGCCTATATCGAGCTCTGTGTTGTCGTTAGCCTCGGGGTCCCAGTCAGGATCAAGAATGCTTCGCACGTCTGGATCCTGGGCATCGTAGAAGCGAGTCAAAGTCTTGGTCATCTTATGCTCTGCGGGGATAAATCCGTACGTAAACAAAAATTCCCCTGATCCCTTGTTATTGCCGTAGCTGATGGTAATTTCGGATCCTGGTGCTACTGACGACCCATCAACAAGTACCAGTGAAGCATTACCATCCTCATCAAATTCGTATCTGGCATTAGCTGTGTCGCTGTGATTGGCAAAGTCCACAACGGGGACCATGGCGAGTTCAAACGAACCGTCAGCTAGCGGCTTGCTAAGGCTGCGGGAGAGAATCCATTCCTCGACAAGTTGCCAGTCATGAAAGGTGATTTCAAGATCTAGTGGGTCTTTGATTTCCCGAGATCCCGTGTTCACGTATTCGGCGACTTCATCGCGGATTGTCGAGTCTTCGGCTGTGAAGAAGTCCATATATGCGAGCTTCAGAGCGCCTCGCTTCATTAGAACAGCATCGTATAGACTCGTTGTTTCTATAGTGTCGAGTTCGGCGTCAGGCCAAGTAAATGGCAGATGAATATCTTTTCCAGGTGGCAAGTTGCGTACCCATTCGCCAAGCAGCGGGTCTGGAGTACCACGACGTACGGTCAGAATAAGGTACAATAGGAACCGACTCAATGATTGGCGGGGAGCAAGCTTCGGCTCGTCAATCTCGCCTCCATGACTATCCTTACACAAGAACTGGTGTAGAAACGGGCGGGATTTGGCGAGTTCGAGAATCCGGCCGTGGGTGATGACATGTGAGCTAGGAACAGAGACAAGAGTGCTTGTTGACTGTTCGGTAGCAAAGAGCCCGTTACCCGCAACAGCTGTTGACTTGATTTCGCAATTGAGCTTGATACCTGATCCAGCCAGCCATGTTGACCACTCTGGAGATACCATTGTGTGAATTTGACAAGTCTGTACCTTTTTGGTGAACAATGGTATTTCGGCAGCATAGAGGATCAGCAGTTTAGTAGCACCGACCACTGTGCGGCTGGCGGACGGCTGAAACGCCATTTTGAGCTGAAAGTTCAAAAAAATCCACAAATTTACCTTGATAGACTCTTATAGAGCACGAGCATGTCGAACTGGGGTAGGTGCGAGGAAAGATGCGATACGAGACGTGACTAACGAAGACGACGAAGACTACGAAGTGCCTGTGGCCGCCGTGCAGAGCACGTTTGACGACGAGGAGGAAGACGGAGTCCTGGACTCGTGGGAGACTGCTGGGGACGATGACGATGTGCAAAAGCCTTCTGAGCCGACGCGCAAGCGTGTCCCCATAGCTGTGCGTGTTCATGAGCGTGAGAGCAAGGAGCAGGAGGCGCGTGAGCGGGCTGCTATTGCTGCTGCTGAGGAGAGCGCCGAGGTCAAGAAGGAGCTCCAGCGCAAGGCCGAACTCGACAGTGATCTCAATCACGCTGCAACTCTGTTTGGAGAGGTAGACATCCATCCGCGTGCTCGTGCGACTCAACAGCCTGCTGCTGCCACCCCGACGCTGCCCACGAAGCTGTCGGACCTGCCGCTGTTCAAGCCTACTTCCAAGTCTGAGTACGACAACCTGCGCAAGACGCTGGTGCCTATCATCACCGATCTGTCCAACCAGAGCACCCTACAGTTTGCCAACTTTATTACCGACTTTGTTCGCGATGTGTGCAAGCCTCTGACATCGGATCAGGCTCGAAAGGTCACTTCGACGCTCAATGCTCTTGCCAATGAGAAGCAGCGAGAGGAACGCGCCAACCGTGGCAAGAAGCAGAAGCCTATTGTCAAGGATTCCTCGGCCAAGATCGACGAGAGCAAGGACACCACCAACTACGAGGAGGAGTTTGACGACGATGACTTTATGTGATTTTTTTGGTACTATAGTGGGGCCGCATCCCATTTAAACCATTGGTCTCTCGCTATCATTTTGAGCTTGTAGTCGGAATCCAAGTGTAACGGGATTAATTAATTCTAGTTAGCTGGTAGCCAAGCTGGCAAGCAATGCTGCTGCGACAAGCTACTTAATATAGATAAGTAGCTATTATCCTCCTATTCATTTAGCCAACTAGTCCGCACTCTCTACTAGGTAACGTGACTTTCAGCCGTTTTCTGCCGCTTCACGGACTTAGACATTGTCTTTCTTCAGTGTTGGCTGAGCCGGTTCTCAGCATGATCTGTATCGAATGTGGCCATCCAGTGAGCTCACTTTACGTGTCATATTCACCAACAAATATCCGATCGACAGCCTGCCCGAATTGCAACAAGTTTGCTGACAAGTACATTGAAAACGACAGTGTTGTCACAGCCATTGATCTACTGTTACTCAAACCTCAGGCGTATCGACACGTTGTTTTTAATGTCCTGTCTCCATCCGACAACGGAGACAAGCTACATTACGAGACGCGACGAACCTGGGTGCTGACAACGCTCTTCGACGTGTACCTAACATGGGATCGCGCCGAGAAGAGCACCAATCCTCTAGCCGTCTACAAAACAGTTCTCAACCAGCCTGTGCTAGTTCAATATGTTGTTTTCCTCACATACTGCATTCTCGACACATTCACCGTTCATCTCGTCGTTCGTACTCTGGCTCGCTACCTTCTCAAGTGGAACAAACCCAACGCGCTGTCAACAGCCGTCGTGATTGCCTCGTCCTCAAAGCTCTTCCCCATCCTGATGCTCATCTGGTCGTACGATATACCAGTGGCTGCTAAACTTGTTGGCTGGGCTGTCAACTTCAATATTGCCGAAGTGCTGATGATGACGCTGGGCTGTGGATACCCCATAGCTATTATCATGACGGCAGTGGCCGTTGCCGCCAAAACGTTTGTATGTGACTATTTATTATGCCATCTCCTAGAGATAGCAGCATTTTCATGATCGCACCTTCATGATTGCATCCTTTTCCTGTACTCTTTGTATATCATTAATTAGCTTTTGTATCGTAAACATCGTATATCATGGCATGCATACTCTACTCCCATTCCTCAAACCGATACCTGCGTCTCTTGGTGCCTTCACTGTTGACGAGGATGACTTCGTTACCTTCAAAACCAATCCAAGGTCCGTCCAGAGGCCGCACAGTATTGGGGTTCACATATTTCTGGAAGCGCTCGCGTTGCTCATCTAACGTCTTACTCTGTGAGCGGCGCACACGAAGTCGACGGTTGGGCAAGACGTGCGGTTGGTCGCCATCAATAAGACTCTGCTCGTCACCTGTGTTTACGCCACTACCCACCGTGTCTATGGCACGTAGAGCAATGAAATGCAACAATGGTACCATCTCTTTTTCAAAGCTGTAAAGGTAGCCAAGTGTCAGAAGCGGCAGGGGCGCGAGAGTCGTGGCCAGGAAATAAGCATGCTGAAGAGCCAAGATCCCGGCCATTGCCAAGTGGAACAGAATAGTTCCCATGCAAACACGGCGGAAAATAATGGGCCATGCCCGGCCGGTCGAATGCTGTGGGTGGACCATAGAATACATGAGCTGGTACTTGAACGTAAAGTAGCCAAATACAAAATAAATGACTCCAAACGTTAAGATTTTGGTGGATACAACACTGTACAGCATCACAATGATCAGAATCATAAGTGGCTGTGGCAGCTGCAGTCCGTAGTTGAAAATAGGAGGCTTGTAGAGATCACGGTAGTCGCGTGGTGATTTGCACTGGACTACGAACCACGGGAACCGCACAACGCTGCCCATTTGCACTAGTCGAAGCGGGAACATGCCGATTCCCTGCAGAATGATCAGATCAACATAGAACTTGGAGTACTCCCTAAGCCGTTTTGCCAGCTCGTAGGCGATCTGAGTCGTATCTCGGAGAAAGGTCCAGTAGTTGGCACTGGCAACCAGCAGGAACAGAAACATGTTGTAGAAAACGTAGAAGAAGTTCTTGCTAATTACCGACAGCTCCACCTCGCCCTGCGATACAAATCCTTGTAGTGTCGATAGGTACGCAAACAGAAAAGGCGGAAGAATATTGAATATTGTGAGCAGCGTAGGCGGCAGAATACCTGTAACAAGCGTTAGCGCCCATTCAGATTTCGCTAACAGGTCGGCGAGGGCTGGCCATAATTTCTTAATTGAATCGTATTCGAGGAACGTTGCAAGCGACAGTAGAGGCACAAACATGGCAACCGTGACAACAGCAATCAAGAATGTGATAGACCATGTCCGCAGAAACCGTTCTCGACCCGACATGTACAAATTGCGCCAAACAACGTCGTGCGGGGCAGGAGCCACGTCTGCAATGAGTTTCAGCGGCCGAGGATCCAGAACAGCTTGGGCAACCATCTGCGCACTAGCTACCGAGTCCATAGTCACAAATGCCGTGCCTGTTGCAGGGAAGTCGTCCTGCTCTCTGACCTCTTCGATCTCGGCATCCAAGTCTTCCAGCTTCTCAGTATACTTGTCTATAATGTCGACTTCGGGACCAAATAGGCCAAATAGGCCCTCCCGCTCAGTGGGACGCTTGTATCCACGAGGCGAGGTTCCAAGTTGGAGACCACCTGCTCGCGGCATTAGCAAACTTAGACTCTCATCATCTTCGAGACTGCGAGTTTCATTGTCAGCCCCCAGAGAAGCCTCCTCGTCTCTTGGGGACGCAGTGTCTTCGAAAAGAGCCAGGAAGTCCTGATCGCTGTTCTCTTTAATCCAAGTCGGACCAAGATACTCACACCAGGCACCCTCCAGCTTGCGGATAAGCTTCTCACGCTCATCAAATAGAGAATCAAGCTTTCCCCAATCACGGCAGAGACTAATAGAGCGAACAACACCGATGCCAAGGTTTTCCACGTGGTACTTTAATGCTGGTACGGTCCGCAGACTCGGAGAGATTCCAGAAATACGGATGGTGCGGTCGGTGATAGAGTTCTGGCCGCCAAGGTATTGTTGGCGAACGCGAATGACTTTAAGTGTTTGGCGAATGAACACAGCAGCAGTCAGAATTGTAAACACATAAGTGAAGACAACATAGAGCCATAGATAAGACTCGTAGTCCTCGCTAGGTGGCGGCTTCTTCTCCTTAGGCTTCGACAGGGCACGTACTACTAGTGCGGCCAAGTCGTCGTCGTCGCCCTCATATCTTCCTGTGTAGTAGAGACGAATAGGGCTGATAATGGTCAAAGCACAGATAGAACACAGGGTCAGAAGCTGAATGGATGCCTTAAAGAAGCCGAGGAACACATATGCGTCGAGTCCCGCATGTTCAAGGATCTCGGCATCGGTTATGTTGTATAGTGCTGAGACCCATCCAAGAAAAGACTTGGGAAGAGTGGGTATACCCGCTTATGTTAGACAAATTACAAAATCGACATTAGATAACTCACTTCGTCTTGCTGTTCTCGCAGCGTACAATTTGGGCCATCGGTAGCGGAGAACGCAAAAGGAGAGGAAGGACGATAACCCCAGGGTAATGGCGATCGCGAGCTGCGTCCACAGCACGCGCGGTGGCGGCTTGCGTGGGTCGTAGGGCTCGGAAGGAGAGTCGGACATGGCGTTTAGAAAATCCAAATACTCGACCGTGCTACTGTGATCATGGCAGGATGGCAAACAACATATGGTTTAGACGCATGTGAACGAGTTAGGGGCCCGCCTAACCCTAATATCAAAACAGGGTCCGATGGTAGTCCTTCCAACGAGGGTCTTGAGTAATTGACGCTCCTTACTAGGCAGATAAGACACTGAATGTTAGACGGAACTGCTTTGATGGATATGCTGAACTCGATGCTGTAAGGACTCTTGACTAGTACGAGCACGACACCTCTAAACGACTCATAAGGGTTAAGAGCCGTGTTGGACGATATTAATTGCTCACTTTGCTGGTCAAGAACGCGAATTTTCTCAGGAGCCTTTACATTCCATGACAGACACCACTTGGTCGCATGGTGGCAACAATTCTGTTGCCACCATGCTGATTTAGCATCCTATAGCAAGACTACATCGCGTCCCTGCCGCGCTGCAACTTTATGGCCGATCGCCAAACCCTGGATCTTACCGTTGGTCCCAACCCTGGAAAATATAATACATTTTTCCGGATAGTTTGACGAAGTATACTTGAGCCAAATGTCATTGATTAAACTTCGCGGGCTCTTACGGTCAGGTGACCGGGCCAGTGCCATTATTCAACACACTGCAAGACTTTCGACAAGCTCTGTTTTGCTTCGTGGTGAATGGAACGAGAGTCACAACAAGAGTGGAAACTCATACAGACGAGGTGGATCCCAGGGAAGATCAGATAACTACAACGACCGGTATGTACCCAATTACCGTGGCGGACGGCCTCAAAAACGGTTCAACCCGCGATCCAACTTTGATAGTGAGAGGGATCAAGAGGCTGTCATTGGCCGCAACCGTCTGTCGAACCGTGGAAAAGAGGGCGACGGACTGATGGGTGAGGACGACTACGAGGTGGACATAACGAAGCTCCAGACGCTTGAGTGGACTGATCTTGTTGCCAAACCCAATAGCGAGTCCAATGCGGAGACGACTGAGTCAGAGAAAACAAAGAGCTTTTCGGGCATTCCTACTCTATCGCTAGCAGAGCACAAAGTGGTATCGCGAGTTCTGGTGAACTCGCTTCACTACAATCGCAAATACACGAGCTTGACGCCCGTTCAAGCCCAAACACTTATTCCTATTATGCGCAACGAAAGTGTTGTTGTTCGTGCCAAAACTGGTACCGGAAAGACGGCTGCTTTCTCGATTCCTACTTTGCAGAAGATTCTAGAGGCGAAGCGCCGTGGCGAGAAGGGTGTCAAGGCCGTTATTATTTCTCCTACACGAGAGCTTGCTCAGCAGATAGCTGACGAGATTGCCAACATCTCGGCGTATGGTGAGCTGCGCAACGTCAAGACGCAGTGCTTTGTTGGTGGCCTTTCGAAGCAGCGACAGATTGATCTGGGGTTCCGACGTGGAGCTGTTGCTGACCTCGTAGTCGCTACGCCTGGTCGTCTACTCGACATTCTTATGGAGGATCCAATTCTGGATCACTTCAAGACGCTTCAGTTCAAGGTTCTTGATGAGGCCGACCGTCTACTGGATGCTGGATTCAAGGACGAGCTCGACCAGATCCGTGACCGTCTGAACGAGGTTGCGGGCGCTCACGTTCCTACTCTGCTGTTCTCTGCTACGATTGACAACACTGTCAGATCGTTTGCACGTGCTGAGTTTGGCGGTCGCGCCAAGATTGTCGACACAGTGCCCAAGAACGAGCCTGGTGCCGCGGAGCTTGTCGACCAGCATGCTGTCATTTGTCATAACTGGGCCGAGATGTACAGCTCTGGAGTTGAGTACATTCAGAAGGAACTGCAGCTAGTCGAGGATTCGAGCGACCGTCCTTTCAAAGCCATTGTGTTCCTGCCCTCCGTGAACCTTGTCGACAACTACGCGCACCTGCTGAAAATGTATTTTAGCGAGAATGGCCGTCGCAACAATTTTGTGCATGCTTTGCACGGCCAGATGACCCAGGCTCGTCGTCAGCGCGTTTCAGACAGTTTCCGCAAGAGCCGTGAGACGATCCTTGTGACGACGGATGTTGTTGCTCGTGGTATGGACTTCCCGCAGGTGACACACGTCATCCAGGTGGGACCTCCTCAGAACACTGCATCGTATATTCACCGGATTGGCCGTACTGCCCGTATTGGTAACAGCGGTAAGTCGATGCTTATCATGACACGATATGAGGACAAGTTCCTTCGGGATCTTGAGGACGACAAGATTGTCATCAAGAATGTCACCAACAAGTATGAGGCCGACCCGGAAGTTCAAGAGAAGGTTAGCGAACTGGTTCCGCGAACAGTTCTTGGATCTGACGAGGCCAATGATTTGTACAACAATGTTCTGTCGAGCATTGGAACGACGAGACGCCAGCTTCGCATTGATACCCGCGGATTCCTCAATGCCCACCGGTCGTTTGCCGATATGCTGGGTCTGGAAACACCTAGTCTGTCAGGCACGAACAACATGTCATGGGGTGGTCGCAACCAGTTTTCGCGACACCGTAACGAGCGAGGTTCGTTCAATGGCAGCTCGCGTCGCTCTCGCATGCGTTGGTAGATGTAGAGATAGAAAACTCTCAGCCAACGCAACGAATGTAAATATTATCTATATGTATATAAAAGGTGCAAGCTATTCAATTTAATGCAAAGTAACCTCCAAACAATTGACCAGTTTGTGCGTCTAGTGTGAAGCAACCTGCTTCCCTCTTCTCCTTCACCCCACGATGAACTTTTAGCCTGCTAGTTTCTGCACATTAACCTTATCAAGGTCAGTGAATAATAAGTCCACTGACGAACGCAATCACTACGGAGCTCAAAATTAGTCTACGGAGATGATAATACTCAACGGGAACTGTAGCCACAAACAATTGTATTATCTGCCGCTTTAGTTAAGCCCCATACCACTGTAAGCCCATTTGGCCAGGTCACTATAAGCCCACTGCCATGCCACTGGATACCCACTTGGCTGCCAAGCCGACAACTTAGTCCATCGCAGAGTCCGTGCCATTGGCCGTTGGATCGCGCCTAAAGTTGGGCTCGTCGTATTGAGCAGCGACTGCAGCGCCGGAGATACCAACGTTTGGTTCAGATAAGCGTGACAGCGGGAGAGTGCGTACACCCGCATACGGGGCACTACCGGAGGAATTTTATACGCCGACGGGACGCGGAGGCCGCACTAGGGCGGGGACCGTACTAACGGTAATAGGCAGGAGAGATTAAGTCATTAATTTGAGGTCTCGGGGCAGGTCAGCAGGTCTGTTGCCCAGGAATGGGAGTGAAGGGGGTCGGGGAACGTGGGAGGGCAGAGACCCTGGGGTGAGGGGTGCCCAGTAGACGGAAAAGCTGCGCTTGGGGTGGAGGTAGAAAGGCACGCATGAGACCGACTGCGCAGCACGGCGCCCGGTGATCTTGCGTATGGGTGCATGGAGGTTGGGACTTGCAGGGTGCGGGCTGCGCAGTGCAGCGTCGGGCCGGGCTCCAATAACTGCCGTGAGTGGGGAGTACGACAAAAGAGAATGTGGCTACCCCACATAACTCTAACTTTAAGGGGGGGCGCATTTGCGATCGATGTTGGTGGTCAGTGGGCAAAACCAACCGGAGACCGACGGCAACAAAAACTAGATATACTGAACAGCGCTCCTCCCCCTCATCCACCCCTCCACTCCCCTCCTTCCCCACCTCCCCCTCCTCGGGCCCACAGTTTGACCCCGCTGAGGCAATATCTGGTGTCGCCATCCCGCCTTTTTCCGCCCAGCTCCTCATGTGGCCACGGCAGCGCTTGACGCTACAACCAGCGCGCGCTTGCGTCGGTGTACGTTAGTGGTTAGCGTCGTGCAAGATCGCCTGCATCTGCACTTGGCCAGCCTGTTTGGATACACAAGGGGGAGGCCCTCTCCATCCCTTTCCGCCTAATAGTACAAGCGCCGACTTGCATCGGGTTTGAAGGCGGAGGGGATAATATTCCCTTGAAACTGCTCACCTCCCCTCACTGCCCTTCACAACCCACTGATAACCTTTAATGATGCTAAACTCTCTATTCCCCGCTGATCCCCTCATATGCCTCCTCGCCCCCTCCTCGTTAACTCTGTGGGCCTCCTCGCCCTAAACGGCCGCGGACTCTCTTCCATTCTGGGCGCCGGTCCGTGCAGCAGTCTGCACCCCCATGCAAGCCCAGGGCCAGGAATTTCTGCTTAAGTAGGATTGAAAAATGTCTGTCTGCCTACTACTGGTTATTGCCCCTGGACCTGCAATTGTTAGCCCTTGTCATCCTGCCATCGACACCATGAAACTGGCCTCGTGCGACGTGTTTGTCGTCGTTCACATGGCCACGACCTGCGATGACTCGGGCGTCTATGTCACCAAGGACTCGAGCGAGATCATTGACATTGGTTGGACGCTTATTCGCGCTTCCAATATGAAGGAGGTAAGCTAAGGTTGCGTCCCACCACCACCACCTGCTAACAAAAAAGATAACCCGTGATTCGGTACTCATTCGGCCCCAGAACACGCTTATTACCACTCTTTGCAGTAAGTAGATGATTCTGCCCGCGACTTACCTTTCTCCTCCCATTCTTACTGTCTATCCCCCTCATTGTTTGTAACCTCTCCCTCAACTCCGCTTTCTTCTCACCACCTTCATTTGTTCTCCTCCCACCTTGTTCCAACTACTCTTTTGATTCGGCCCTCCTTCTCCTCTTGACTGCTCCTCTTTCTATCCTCTCCCCTTCTGCTTTCTCCTCTATCGCCTCTTCCGCTCTCCTTTTCTCATTCAATCACTAACGAAAGCAAAACTCACGACTCTCACATGGGAAGATGTCGCAAACGCAGGATCCTTCCACGACGCTATTGCACGTCTTGATGCTTGCATCAATGAACACATTCTAGCCAACAAACTCGACTTTGTCTTCGTCATGGTCTCACCAACTGACATGCGCGTGCAAATGCTGCGTGAAGCCCTCGACAAGGGCCTCGTGCTACCTCATTACCTCCAGCATCCTAAGATCTTTGATCTCCGCGCTGAGTATACCCGTTGGCTAGCCCACCATCCCACAGCCGCTCCGTTCTCGGGCTCCTCGGTGCCCAACATGTGCCTTGTGCTCGACGTCGTCGACCCTATGACGGGTGAGCACCGCTCCACCATGCCCAACTCGACCCCGCCTCGCCGCTGTGCTGACGAGGTTATCCTTGACGCCGAACTTCTGCGAGCTCTTGTCAAGCGCTGCGAGCCTGTCGAGGACCACGCCGACGTCTTCACTCGCCCACTCGACGCCAGCGCCGACTTTGCTGCTTTCCTAGCCGAACAATCAAAGGTCGTCTACCTTGCCAACCTTCCTCACGACACTACTCAAAGTGAACTCGAATCGTGGTTCACCCAGCATGGCCGTCGCCCTATTGCCATGTGGACGCTGCGGTGCCCTGAGCACATTCGCTCCGTCGAAGCCGGCTTCGCCGTGTTCTCAACCCACGAAGAAGCTTTCTCGAGCCTTGTCATTAACGGCCGTGGCCTGAACGACAGAGCTATTGAGGTGTCCCCCTCTAGCTCGGCCATCCTAGACCACGCCCGTGACATTCTCGTGCCCTTCCCGTTGTCCAAGAATCGGCCGCGACCAGGCGACTGGACGTGCCCCTCGTGCGGATTCTCCAACTTCCAACGGCGAACTGCGTGCTTCCGTTGCGCCTACCAGATCTCTGGCGGCCCTATTCCTGCTCAGTATGCCAACCAGCCGAATGCTCAGCGAGCCCTTATGTACCAGCAGCAGCAGCAACAAGGCCAGTTCTCGCAGCACCACGCGCAGTTGCAGCAGCTTCAGCTTCAGCAGTTCCAGCAGCGCCAGCTTGAGGATTCCCAGCGTCACAGCCATCGTCAGCCAAAGACGCAGTTCCATCAGCAGGAGCAAAAGCTGCTTAAACAGTTCCAGTACTTCATTATTGAAGAAGAGGACCGCCGCCGCGACATTCTCCAGGATCAGCAGATCCAGTTGCGTCAGATCCAGAAGCGCCAGGAGCGTCTGCTTCTCGACCAGCAGCGTGAGATGGAGCGTCAGCAGGAACAGCAGCAGCAGCAACAACAACATCTACACCAGCAACAGCAACAGCAACATCACCACCACCATCACCAACAACAACAGCATCAACAACAGCAACAGCAGGACATGAACCAAGATAGCTCACCCCTACAGCGACCGTCTCCCCAGGAAGAGCACCTTGCACACAATCAGCATTTACAGTACATACCTACACAGCCATACCCAGGACCACCGGTTATCACACCACCAGGCCCTACGCAGGGCTATGCACGACAGCCATCCATCAGTTTGGTAACTCCGCGCGCGACTCCGCCTATGGTCCAGCCTGGGTTCCAGCCTGCTCCGTCGGGATCGGTGCCGTTCCGCGCTGGTGACTGGACTTGTGCTACCGAAGGATGTCACTACCACAATTTTGCCAAGAACACCCGCTGCCTGCGCTGTGGAGGTGCCCGTGAAGCAGTTGCTATTCCTGTAATGGTTCAACAACCGCAGCAACACTCCATGCCACACCTGCACCCGATGCACCAGCAGGTACCAGCCTACCAGAAGATGTTCCAGTCACAGGTACAGGTGGCACACCCACATTCTCAGGCGTCGCCTCCTGCACCTTCTCCTCATACTACACCATCTCCTGGCCATCAAACTGATACTTCTTCACCACCTATAGCCCCTCAGGGCTATGCATACCCGGAACCGTATGCGCAGTACCGTGCTCCTCCCCCTAATGAGCCCGCACAGCAGTACTACGGCGTTAGTACTGTGCGTCCTTAATGACCCGGACAAGTTTACGAGTTTACATAGATTGCATAAGGATCATGAATGATATGGGATGAATATGAACATGTAGGATACTGTCATAGAGAGTATGTCTACTTGCCTATATAGTGAAGCAACTGGCACAGCACCTTAGTAGTCCTTTGACATGCATATCGAGTTTTTGCTCGACAAGGCCACAGCAACATCTATACGCACTCCTTCAGATTTCACTCCTGAACTTATACACGATAAATATAGAAATCCTTCAACTTATAAAACACAGCTATGGGGTCTGCCACCGTCGAGACATGCCTACTATGCAGATGCTCCTAACCCTACATGTTATCGTGGGGAAGGAGAGGCCTCCCCCTGAGCGACTTCACCTAACGCCTTCAACGCCATGAACGGGAAGGACTTCACGTTCTGTCGCTCGCGTGACATCGATCTCCAGTTCCGCGTTAAGATGTAAGTATGAGCAAGCCGCTACATAGCACCACCTAACCGCAGATGTTATCTCGAAGGTGAACGGCAGTTGATTCCCTACTCGCAGGTCGTCGAGGATCCTGAAAAGGCTATGAAGGCCTCCAACGTGAAGTAAGTAGCCAGAGGCAAATATTTCTCCTTTATTGTATCTTTTCCTCTCTAACACAGCCCTGTATCTTATCTTGTGGCCACGGTTCAGTTGTTCTCGGACAGTAAGCCACTGACGATACCCGTCTCCACCCTCTACAAACCATTCCGCAATGTGCGTAGGTGGAACGAGTGGGTCTCGCTGCCCATCAAGGTAGCACAACTCCCTCTAAACTCTCAACTTGCCATCACGGTGTGGGATTATGCTGGAGGGCGCAATATGGTACCGTATGGAGGAACTACGGTGCGCCTGTTCAACTCGTCTGATTGCACATTGAAAGGTGGGCGCCAGAAGCTCAAAGTGTGGCTCGACACCGAGGCCGACGGACTAAACGACTCATCTACTGACTCATCCATCAAACTAGAGTACGAGATGGATCGTCTCGAGGTTCTGCTGAAGAAGCTAGAGGCAGGCGACATACCCCACGTCGACTGGCTCGACAACCCGACATTCCGCAAAATTGAGCTCATTAACAAGAAGCATGAAGCCAACAACCGCGAACACTACCTTTTTGTCGACCTGGTCCAGTTTGACACACCCATTGTATTCTCAGACATTGAATACGATGTTATGTCGCCTTTCATGTCCACAAATCAACAACTTCCTGCTCCCTTACCAGGGCTCGCTGAGACTGTCGAAGAGGGAAATGTCTACACTCGTGTGGGCACAATGTCATCGCGTAGCTCAAACCATCCTTCGCTCATGACAGTCTATGATCCCGAGCAACCCCGCGAAAACCTCGTCGAAGCGAAGTACCGCCGCCTGGGACGTAGCCACAAATCGAGCCAGATCGACAAAGAGCTCAAGCCAACAGCCAAAATCAGGGATGAGCTCAACGACATCATCAACTTCTCGCCTGTGCAGGAACTCACTGATGACGAAAAGAATTTGCTGTGGAAGTTCCGCTACTACTTATGCCGACACAAGAGAGCGTTGACCAAATTCCTCAAGTCAATTAGTTGGGATGATCCAATGGAGGCCCGCCAGGCTGTGGAGATCCTACCTCGCTGGGCTGAAATTGATGTGGACGATGCGCTCGAGCTGCTCGGCCCAACATTCAAAGACCCGAGTGTTCGCTCTTACGCTGTTGATAGACTGCGCAAAGCTAGCGACAGCGAGCTCGAGCTTTATTTATTGCAGCTAGTTGAAGCTCTCAAGTTTGAGCCTCCGCCTCGCCGCCATTCTACTGCTGGAACTACTGGATCCACTGTCAAGACTCATCTCGCTCGATTTCTAATTGGCAGAGCTGCTCGGAACCCTCTGCTCGGCAACTTCTTCTACTGGTACGTGGCCGTCGAAGCCCAAGAACCTAGTGAGCTTTCATCCCGTGTATTCAAGCCCATCCTAAGTCAATTCATCAAAGCCCTGGACAACCAACCGAATGGTTCTCAGTTGAACGATGCTCTGAGAGCACAAATCAAACTAATGAGCAAGTTATTGGAGCTGGCGCGAAATGTTCGCAACGGCAAGGAATCTAGGTTGAAGAAACTCGATCGACTCCGCAGTCACCTTGGTGATTCTCGCAATGGCCTCTTATCGTTCCCGCCTATTGCGTTACCTCTTGACCCTTCAATCAGGGTTGTAGGCTGCGTGCCAGAAGAATCCCACGTCTTCAAAAGCAGTCTGTCTCCAATCAAGGTAACACTCCTCATGGAATCCGGTGAAAAGTATCCAATCATGCTCAAGTCAGGAGACGACTTGAGACAGGACCAGCTCGTAACGCAAATCATCACATTAATGGACAGGCTTCTTCTTAATGAGAACTACGATCTCAAGCTCACGCCATACAAGATCCTTGCTACTAGCACCAAAGAGGGAGCTTTGCAATTTATTCCCAATGAGACGCTGTCACATGTTCTGGCTGAGTACCATGGGATCATCCCCTACTTGCGGAGCCATCATCCTGATGACCTTCATCCTCTGGGTATCAAGCCAGAGGTCATGGACACCTTTATCCGTTCTTGCGCCGGTTACTGTGTCATTACATACATCCTTGGTGTCGGTGATCGCCATCTTGAAAATCTACTCATTTGCCCGGATGGGCATTTCTTCCATGCAGACTTCGGCTACATTCTTGGACGGGATCCCAAGCCATTTCCGCCAATGATGAAACTTCCTATCCAAATCATTGAAGGAATGGGCGGAGCGAATTCTGAAAACTATGACAAGTTCCGAAACTATTGCTTCACGGCGTACACGACACTGCGCAAGTCGGCGAATCTGATTCTCAACTTGTTTGCGCTCATGACGGAATCATCGATTCCTGATATCATGTTTGAGCGTGACAAGGCTGTCTACAAGGTCAAGGAGAAGTTCTGCCTGGAGATGACTGAGGCTGAGGCGATGCAGCACTTCCAGAACCTCATCAATGACAGTGTCAATGCATTTTTGCCAATGTGGATCGACCGACTGCACTCACTAGCGCAGTATTGGCGGGCTTAAATGTTACTACTCTTTTGTGGATTCGCTACCTTTGGTTGAATCAAAATTAAAACTATCACGAAACCTGCGCTTAAGCTAATGGTCGTACGTCAGAACGGCACGAATACAGTCACCGGCATGCATGTCGTCAAAGGCCTTGTTGATACCGTCTAGAGGGTGGCGGTGGGTAATGAATTCGTCAATCTTGAGCTTACCGTCGAGGTAGTCCTGTACAAGGCCTCCCATCTGACTGCGGCCCTTGACACCGCCAAAGGCCGAACCACGCCAGACACGGCCCGTGACAAGCTGGAATGGACGGGTTGAGATCTCCTTTCCGGCAGCAGCGACACCAATAATAATTGACTGACCCCATCCCTTGTGGCAGGCCTCGAGGGCCGAGCGCATGACCTCGGTGTTACCAGTGCAGTCAAAGGTGAAGTCAAGACCACCGTCGGTGATTTTGACCAGGTGCTGCTGAATTGGACCGTCGACGTGCTTGGGGTTGACAAAGTCGGTGGCACCGAACTTCTCAGCCCATTCCTTCTTCTTGTCGTCAATGTCGACGACGTAGATTTTGGATGCCTTACGGGCAGCGGCTCCCTGGACAACCGACAATCCTACGCAGCCAGCACCAAAGACGGCGACAGTGTCACCCTCCTGGACATTGGCAGTGATGGTAGCAGCACCGTAACCAGTGGTGATACCGCATCCAAGCAGACACACTCTGTCGAGGGGAGCCTTGTCGTCAATGATGACAACCGAAATGTCAGCAACAACCGTGTACTCGGAGAAGGTCGAGCAACCCATGAAGTGGAGCAATTCCTTGCCCTTGCACTTGAAACGAGATGTTCCGTCGGGCATGACACCACGGCCCTGAGTGTCACGGATCTTGCCACACAGGTTCGTCTTGCCGGATTTGCAGAACTTGCACTCCTTGCACTCGGGGGTGTACAGAGCCAGCACACGATCGCCGACCTTGACGTTGGTAACACCCTCGCCAATACTCTCAACAATTCCAGCACCCTCATGTCCCAGAACAATGGGGAAGGCGCCCTCCGGGTCGGATCCAGACAGGGTATAGGCATCAGTGTGACAGACTCCAGTGTGGAGGATCTTGATTCTGACCTCATGGGCCTTGGGAGGAGCAACCTCAATCTCTTCAATTGACAGCGGCTTACCGGCCTCCCAGGCAACGGCAGCGCGGCAAGTGATGGTCTTTCCTTCAGTGGACATTGTTATTAGCAAGATGGAGTTGAACTGGAGATGTAAGAGCGGTTGCTTCCCCGTAAATATATAAATTGAGCTATCAGGGCTAGGGATATGTCCGGGCCGGAACTTAGTAGCAGGCGCGGCGGATCAGGAGATGGAGATGAAGATGATTCCCGCAACGAACAGAGCGGAGTTGCTCACCGGAGCAATGCCGGCCTGACAATGATTATAAGGTTTTTCTACGGATAGATAGGCTTCATTTCTTACGAGAGTTTTGCCTTGATAGTGCGACGGCGCTTGAGGTAGACGTATAGAGCGACCAAAAGTCCCACTGGCGGTAGTAGCCATTCAACAAGTGCAGTTAGTCTAGAGGGCTGCAGTCTCGTCAACATGGCCTCTATCTGGGGATACAAGTGGTCGAGTGAGCCATCATTCGTGAGCACAAAGTCAGCCCGTGTCTTCTTGTCGGCAATGGACATCTGGCTACCAATTCGCTTAACGGCCTCTTCCTCCGACAGATGGGCATCACGCTTTAGTAGCCGCGCAAGCTGGTTCTTCTCGGAGCAGGCCACGACAACTGTAGCGCCACAGAACTGGTCGAGTTTGCTCTCAAAGAGCAGCGGAACATCTAAGACGACGACGCGATGACCGGAAATCCATGCCCACACCACCTGACGTACCATCTCTACTCGAATGGCCGGATGGGTGATGGAGTTTAGAGACTTGATCCGGTCGGGGTTTCCAAAAACTAGGCGTCCCAGGTATGGTCGGTTAAGTTGTTTAGTTTCGGGGTCGATGAGAGACTCTCCCTCTTCCACATACGGGCCGAACTTGGCCAAAATCTGCTGGTAAGCCTTGGTTCCAGGATCCACGACTTGCCGAGCAATGACATCTGCGTCGATGATTCGGATCCCGAACTCGTCGCGCAGCCGCCGCGATACTGTCGACTTGCCCGTGGCTATGCCACCCGTTAGCCCTAGAATCAGCATTAGAGGCGAGTGATTGGAAAGCTGACCAAAGTGTGGAGTACCAGATAACGAAGTATAACCGAGGGAGAGGGGTAGCGCGGCTGGGGCACCTCATTAGACATATATAGGACCCTGTCACGTCAATTATATGTCATTGGTCCGGGGTACATCTTGACTGTGGCGACCTGTAAACTTTGTCCAAATTGTCAAGATGACAGCTCATTCGTCATTTGGCTGACCGGAGACCGTTTGTAGCTGACAATCCCTGCTCTACAAGGAGTAAAGCGCTGTTACGTCACTATACCTGCATAAACGTCAACGGATTCGTCTCGGTCCGATTCCCGGCGGCACCCGTCTCCTATCCGCTCATTAATGACCTCATTATGACATTACCAATAAGCATAAGCGAACATTCGAGTATAATGTTTGCTCGTCTATGGTCTATCGATTGCTGTTGCTGCTTGCTGCTCCACATTAGCAGCCGCGCGAACACTACCCTTAAAATATATACCCCTGAGAATGGGGAGATCTTGTAACTTTGATTCTCTCCACCAACTATATCATGCCCAATCCACCAAATATCTTTGTGCTGGGCGCCGGGAGCATGGGCTCACTCATAGCTACGAGTCTCGCAGCAACGACTCCCAAGGCCGCCGAGATCGCTCTCATCCTCAAATCAAAGGCCCGCCTACAGGACTACAATCGTCACGACTCGACGCTTCGACTATGGAGCACCGTGGGCTCGCAAATCATGTTCCAGCGCGCTATTCCTGCACACGTCATGTACCCTCGACAGTCGGATTCAACGTCCCCTGCTCCTATAAAACACTTGATTGTCACAACAAAGGCGACCCAGACAGAGGCTGCCATAAGGGCTGTTCTTCCGTCAATCACGCCTGCTACCAACATCCTGCTACTGCAAAACGGAATTGGCACATTTGAGTCTCTGTGCTCCAAGTTCTGGCCTGACTTGGTTTCAAGACCCTCGTTCTTGCTGGGTATCTCATCTCATGGAGTTCTTCCTGCTGACATCCCATGGACCTACAAGCATGTAGGTAATGGCACAGTGCGAGTCTCCAAGGTGCCAGACGATTACGATCCGCTGGCTACTGGCGACCTACACAACCATAGAGGCTCATTCAACACGCAGAAGGACGATTGGAGTCCTGCCTACGAGGGAAGCAGTGCCGTTCTTAAGAATGCTGGCTCGGGTGTGACTCCCTCAGTAAAGGAAACTCCTGCACCTACCGATTCAGAGGAATCCGTGAAGGCTGACTACGCTGGTTTTGATATTCATCTAGAAAAGGCCCGTAATGCTGCTGGGCCTACTGACTCGGAGGACAGCGTTAAGGCCGACTATTCGTCTATTGACATTCACCTTGACCGTGCACGACGAGGTGCACCTACTGACTCCGAGGAGGCTGTAAAGGCCGACTACTCGGATCTCGACGTTGATCTCCAACAAGCTCGGAAGGGTGCTCCTACAGAGTCTGAACTTCACGTCAAGGCTGAACAGCAGACTCCCCAATCGTCAACTACTGAGGATATCCATGTCGACGCCTCGGTCCACCCTACTGTCGCATCGTCTGACCCAGGAGTTCCGGCTATTTTTTCAGCGCTACTTGCAACTGGTAGCATGCTCAATACCGAGGTTCTGGCGTTCCCTGAGTTCCAGGTGGCTCAATTCGAGAAGCTCGTTGTCAATGCATGTATCAACCCGCTCACTGCCATTTTCAACTGCCCCAACGGTAAGCTTCTGGAAATTGCCAATGCTGAGAAAATCATGAACGACGTAGTCAAGGAGTCGTGCTCTATTATCAAGGCACACGCACATGCAACGCTGCCAGAAAATACTGCAATTCTTGTCAACACTCAGATGAACCCGCACCGAGTGCTGCGTATTGTGGAAGATGTGTGTCGCAAAACAGCAAACAACAAATCATCAATGCTGATGGACGTACTGCGGGGTAACGAGACGGAAATCCACTTCATCAACGACTATCTAGTGAGGATTGGTAAGTTGCATCAGAAGCGCACTGATCGTAATGCTATGCTGTCTCAGCTTGTCCGCACCCAGCTATCTTTGTCACGAAGCAAGGATGGTTCGTACGTGCCGCTATCGTCAAATCTCAACCTTTTCTAATGTCTGGTCGACGATCTCCAGCTGGCCAGTGATAATGTCTGAAGCCCCAGACTCATTTTGTTCTTGAAGCAGATGCTGTCGTCTTTCCTTAAGTATTTGTGCCAACGTTGTATGCGATGCTTTGTCGTACGCCTCACCACCCGAGAAGCCTTCAATAAGTAGTTGAAGGGGTCGTGGGACTTGTGAGTCTGTGACCTCTTCCTGTGAACATGCCAGAGCCACTTGGGTGCGGAACGACATTCCTTCCCTATTTATTGTGTACTCGCCGTAGTAACCAACCGACCGCAGCACGTCGGCTTGCGCATCATTCAATACATGAATCAGCTCTTGACTGATATCGACGTAGTCCCATGGGTTTTCGGGTACTGTGAAGCCATACTCGCAAAGTAGAAACACGTTGTCGTGGGGTCCGTAACCGAGATGAATCTCGTCACCAGGCCGGTAGTCAGCAGTGGCTCGTACCGTCATTCCCAGTGCATTGACGGTCACCTTGACACTGGGGACTTGTGTCGCGTCGACGGTGTGGTTGAGAAAGTCGACCATTGGAGCCATTGTCATATTGTCTGCACTGTCGGAACCGATATCCATGTAGAGGCAGCGCGAGTTGACACACAGCCACGCTTCCAGAAACCGCCGGTAGTCGATGTCTTCGTCCATGCTACTGACACATGAGCACGCGCCGAGGTCCTCATCGAATTTTTCTTTCTGGTTCGCTAGGTGCGTCTTGACAACTGAAGGATACTTCGAGGCTCCTGTCAACGGGACAGCGGCAAAATCGTCGAGTGTGGGCAATTGGCTGAGAAACGGATACCACGGGTTCTCTGAATCATGGCGATAGCGATAAATATAGAATGCCAGCTGCTGGTGCGACGTTAAGTGGTCCCATCCGGGCTCTTGTATCGTCTGGATATTGAGTAGCTGTCGTGCAGGCAATTGGAACAGCAAGTGGCCCGTTTTGATGGGCTCAACACACACAACGCATCTTCCGCGGCCAGCCAACTCGTCTATCTTAATATTTGACGAGATAGTGGCTCCTCCGTCACGGAGCCAGCCGATGAGGTCCATGTTACCAGTGCGTGGGGGTGTAGGTTGTAACGCCGATATTCGCTAGGAGTTTAAAGTAGTGCATAACCGTTATTTATTTGAATGAGTGCTGACCTAAGTATCCATTTGACTCTTCACTTGTAATCGCTTTTGTCCTTTTTGTCACTGTAGGATGAACTCGGCAGTCGTCCGGACAGCTGCTGAGACGGTGTGCAAAGGCCCTATCGTAAAGAAGAGCCCGCTGGAATCAAGGCGCCGGCTGCTGTTGTCGCTTCCAAAGGGTCTCACCCGGTACGAAGATGCTGCAGTCATTCAGGACAAATATGTACGCGAGTGGCTTGGATTCAAAGCGAGTAAGGAGCCTATAGCCACTGCTCCCCCGGCTCGACTGCTGGCATTTGAAATGAACCCCGTGTACACGGTTGGTCGACGTCAGGTCGGCCATATGAGTGCTGCAGAGATTGCATTTCTAAAATGTGATGGAAAAGCTGATTTTGTCGAGGCGCTGCGCGGAGGTCAGACGACGTTTCATGGGCCTGGACAGCTAGTCATGTATCCGATAGTGGATCTGAAGGCACTAGGACTAAAGGTGCGGTGTTACGTGCGTGTTCTCGAAAACTCCATCATCCAGACTCTCGCATCCTATGGCATTGATAGCCATGTCACGGCCGACACAGGAGTATGGGTTTCCGATACCGAAAAAGTTGCTGCTATTGGCATCCATGTGCGTCGCAGTATTACTTCGCATGGCCTGGCTCTCAATGTTAAAACTGATCCATTCTGGTTCAACCGGATAGTGGCCTGCGGTCTTCCTGATAAGAGCACCGTCACCATGCAGCAGATGGGTGTTTCTACGTCTGTAGACGAAGTAGCCCGTCGTCTTGGGGCTATATTAGCTGACAACCTTGACTGTCAGCTTGACGTCGACTAGCCAGGTCAAACCAGTATACTACTCTACAGCAACAGCATGGGGCCAGCTTTGTGCATTTCAGGATAAACAGTGCCCTCTCCCCAAAACTATTTATGAGCATCACCATACAATTGCATTTCACCATATCTGTTAATATTGCTTAGTTTAAATTGTTTATTACCGATTGAATACCACTAGATATAGAACATGACTACTGTGATGCCTGAGTTTAACCCCGGTATAGAGATAGGTCCGGTAGGTGAGCATGCCATTTACAGGGATGATCTCCCGGTAATGGCATGCTCCCTCAGCAATGACACTCGTCGACGAGGTATCAGAGGCTCATCAGCGCGAGTTGGCATGGTTGCTGCAAGATATTCATCGCGAATTGGGCGATTCTGTTGCAGTGGGCCTGAAAGAATGTTTGTCGCGTTTGTGCGATCCCGAAAACGCAGTCAAACTCGTCATGAGCTCAGGTCGTCGAGATACCGTCAAGGGCACTGTTGACCGAGTGAGCACGGTTCTAAAGGACTGCGATATCACAATTCGCCTACCAAGTGCCAATCGGGGCTATCCTTTCCAGTTGAAGCTTCTCAAGAACGAAGAGTACTCGCTGATGCAGGTCGTCATGACTCTCAACTACATCACGGATGCCCTTGGCCAGGTCGAAGACTGTGCTAATGTGGGTCATACCACGCTGATGGCCGATATCAAGACAAGTCTCAGTCTATCCAACTCACTATTGTTTGTGAAGAATGCACTGTCGAGTCTTCGAGGACCCGACCCCATTGTACAGTTCCCACAACACGTTCTCGTGAGATCCAAGTTCGATGAAATGCCGGCCGACGTGGCTGTTGACTTCTATATTGTCGACTCCAACATCATCTGTGACATCCGTGCTATTGAAGACATTGAGGCGACCCACAATCCGCTTGATACAATTGCCAACGCTATGTTCACTCTCGGCAAGAAGAGGCCTACTACCACTGTTGCATACAACGGTACGTCTGTCGTTGAGCACGAGCGAGTGCGTGTCGAGACGCAGGATCCGAATCTCATTTCTGTGACGGCCAAGCTCACAGCAATTGAGAGCCATCTCGAGTCGCTCATTCGCAAGCTCCAGCTGTGCATGGGTAGTTAGGGGCTCGGCAGAACCTCATTTCTGCTACAATCTATGGGGCCAAATATTTATTTGCACTGCAACAGTTACGGATCTTTAGCAGGTGTACATGGTGGTCCAGGCAGTAACGCCTCTTTGGCGCTTCCATCCTGTTACCTCACGACACTTCAAAATTAGGCCGCTATTAAATACGTCATACTCAATCAGGTCGTCAGGGAACGCACCACGTTGTACGCGGCAATTGTGTTGAACTTGACCCACTCAGACACGCCAGACACAGTGCCACCAACAGAGTGCATCTCGCTGAGACGGCGGTCGACGAAATCAAGCGTGCTACGATAGTCACTCGACACGTCCTGTGTCATGTACAGCTCCGAGGCGGCGTAAATGCTCGACAGCGTGGCCCGCTTCGTGTACCAGTCAAATTCATGCGATCGGTCACCAGCCAGAAACCACAGCTCATCTGCCAACTCGTGAAGTTCTGTAGCTGAAGCAGGGATGTTGGATGGCAGAGCCATAATGGCCAAAGCTTGACCGAGGCGGTCGCGAGAGCCAAGGACATTGATGCCTGAGACAAGTCGATGCTTCATCAGCAGGGCCAGTTTGTCATTTGTTGGTAGAGACTCGTTGGCCTCGGCCACTTGTTGCAGCTGTGAGCGCTGAATCTGTAGGTGGTGACGGATCAGATCAAAGGAACCGCCAGGGAACAGAGCGTGCGTAGCATCTGAGTATCCTGCGTCGTGGATGCCTGCTAGCAGCGCCTTGTCGAAGCCCTTTTCTGGCACATGCTTGAGCGCCATGCTCAAAATACGGGCCGGCGTACCAGCGTTCGTCGAGTACAACCGTCGAAACATGCTAATTTAGAAGTATATATAAACCGTGGAACCAGGTGAGCCGACATCTCATTTGATATCTGGGCAAGGGCCGGCTCCTGCAGCAACAGGAGCCATAGGCCCTTGATGGGTGAATGAAACGGGTCCAACAAGCATCAACATGTTAAATAGCGGCACCAATATGTCGTGAGAATGCTCCGATATCTATATCTGTGCTTTGTACGACATGGCTCCCTCCACCCTTGGTGCCATCGTTTCGGACTGAAGCCACTAGCCCCAACCCTGAAACTTACTCCAGGTTCCCGTATGTATGGCCATAGCAAAACCAACAACTTGTCACTAGTATTGATCTTACGGTAACGAGTAACAAGTACAGCTGTCACCGACGCCTCCCACAACTCCATCTTCCCTTGCTGTATCGCGTATAACCTTTGCATTAGGCCCTCGACCCGTACTTGTGGGCGCTGCCCCGGAGATTTTTGTATCTGCTTCAGATGGCGACTCTGGCAATGTTAAGCAGTGCGCATTCCCCTAGCGCGTTGCCGCTCGACAAGGACGCGCTTGACTCGTCCTCAGCCGACCCCTCGGTACCCCGTAGCATACCTGATGATGCCAATTTGCCGGCCAACGGTTCGCAGACTGTCCCCGTCCAGACTCGAGCCCCTGAATCTAGGCGTTTATCCGCTGACCTGAAGCAACAACTGCCACCCTCGGATCCAGCACCGGTGCCGCGTCCGATCTCATCAGTCGCACTAACTCCCGCGAAATCGACGCCGAAACAGTCCATTCAGCATGTGAAGCGAACTACAGCTGGCGTGCTGCCTATGCGTTCACAGTATGCCGTGGTTCTGGTGTTGGTGCCTCTCAACGGCACATTCGAGAAAAAGTGGCTGACGCTGCCATTTGCTCCCGAGGTCCTTAAACTAGGCCGCCAGACAAACAACAAAACGGTACCGGGCCCCGAGAATGGCTTTTTTGATTCGCGCGTGCTGAGTCGTCAACATGCCGAGGTGTGGGCCGACAAGGCCACTGGCAAGGTGTGGATCAAGGATGCCAAATCATCCAATGGAACGTATATCAACAAGAATCGACTCAGCTCCGATAACATGGAGAGTGCTCCGCATGAACTGAAGAAGCACGACGTGCTCGAGCTCGGCATTGATATCTGTGGCGACGACGGCGTGACACTAGTGCACCGCAAGATTTCGGCTAAGGTCGAGCATGTATCAATCATGTCTCTGCTACCATCTAACACCCTCACGAACGGCTCGGCAAACAACAGTGTTTCATCTACGCCAAACGGCCTATCTACACCTAATGGATCTAGCTCAGGAGCAAGCTCCTTGTCGACTGGTACTATCAAGGGCCCTAGACTTCGCAGAATGGCCGGCACTGCTCCGAACCGCGGCTCTGATGCGCTCGATGTTGCGCTGTTTGGAGATGTTGATGCAACTCTTGAGGATCTTATCATGGGCCACTCACGCAACAGTGTCGGCGGCCTATTTATGAACTCCGGACTTACAAACTCCGTAGTGTTTGAGGCGGCCATCAAGCGGTTAATTGAGGAGATCCATGCCGTCAAGCAGGAAAAGGCTAAAATAGCCAGCGTTATCAGTGTTTTGCAGAAAATCCAGGTGCGTCAAAAACAGACAGGTGTGTTGTCAGCCATCTCGGACCGCCTGTCGATGGAAACAACCTATATACAGGATCTCGAGGCTCGAGTGAAGGATAAAGAAGCATCAGATAAGCTACTTGCACAGGAGCAGGCCAAGACGAAAAAGCTCGAACGCGAAAACGAGCTTCTACAGGCGCGGCTTGCTGAGTTGCTGGAGAGCCCGTTAGAAGAGACAAAGTCAGATCTAGCCACGGCCCGCGAGCACCTCGAGTTTTACAAGGCACGCTCAAAAGATGCAGAAGCGCAGAATATTAAGAATGGTCGCATTAATGTGGAACTCAAAAGATCCCTTGACCACGAGCGCTCTGCCTCGGTGCAGCAGCAGCAGCAGATCTTTGCGCTGCAGCAGAGCATTCAGCAGACACTTTTAAGACATCAGAGTGAACTCGCCGAGCTCAAGGAGCAGCAGCGCATTCGGCCGTCGACGCCTAGCCTGCCAAATGGCATCTCTGTGCGGTCTAAGGATTTAGTTGACGATGACACTGCGAACACACCAAACTTGCTGACACCACACCAGGCATTTGCCGTCAAGGCAGTGCCAATGACAACAGCTCTTGGTGTTGTTGTTGTTGGCATTAGTCTAATGTCGTATCTCAACCATCTCACCAAAGAACGTTGGTGATGATCCCTGGCTCATTGCATTGACCATTCGCAGCTGAGGCTGGTAAGGTTCAGGGTAAGGGCCGGTTGCATATCTCTCCACTTTGCCTCCCCTGGTACCATTTCTCTCTCCTACACAATGAACTTCAAAGGTCCCTTGCGCACGGTTCCGCAGCGGATACCCCGTATTCAGCAATTGGCGCAGATGCGGTTGAACTCCAACTACCCTGGCCATGTTCCGCTCAATGCCTTTCAGAGAGCATTTTTGTTTGTAGGATCAGGTCTTGCGGCAGTTGTTAACCCGCGACGACCTGATCTCATTGCTACGTTTGGAGAGATGACAGTCCAACCGTATTTTATCACTCGATTACGCGATCAGATGCTCTCAGACCCGGTTGGACGACAGATCTTGCGCGAACGGCCGCGTATTACCTCAACATCTCTCGACCTCGACCGTCTTCGGGCTCTACCCACCAACACTGTAGGCCATGTCTACACGCAATGGCTTGATAAGGAGGGTGTGTCGCCCGATACTAGACTTCCTGTTCGGTATATTGACGATGCCGAGTGCGCATACGTGATGCAGCGTTACCGGGAATGTCATGACTTCTACCACGCCATCACCGGTCTTCCTGTGCTCATGGAGGGCGAGGTAGCTGTCAAAGCGTTTGAATTCGCCAACCTCGGCATTCCTATGACAGGCCTCGCTGCTCTATCGGAGCCATTCAAGCTGGGACCCGTTCCCCGCCAGCGTCTTCGCGACATTTACATTCCGTGGGCCATATCCAACGGGCTGCGAAGCAAGCTACTGCTGAACGTGTATTGGGAGAAAGTATTGGACCGTGATGCCAACGAGCTACGTGCCGAACTGGGCATCGACCTACCGCCAGATCTCCGTGAGATGCGTAAGAGCTCCAAGAAGAGTTCACCCACTCGGAAGCAGCGCCAGCAGCCCGAGCCAGCGGGCGTCTAACCCGCTTTTTAAATTATCTAGCGTTATAGCTTTGCATGTGATCACGATTATCAAGTAATTTGGTCTCTAGAAACGTAATACCAAACTAGTTCCAGATGCCTTCACTCAACGTAATCTGACATCATAGATACAAAAGTTCTTGCTTTCAGCCAACTCAGCTGGCGTTCCTGAAGGTAGCTCCCTCGTATCTAGTTGCCCCGTCAAGGCGTTATATTATCTAACATGTAAGTAAACAGCATCTTTAGGAAATATGTAAGATCATTGTCTAGTGGAGAGTAGCTTGTCAGAATGCAAGGTCAGTTCTGGTAGCTTATTAGGCTCGACCCGTCAGCCTTGCTCCTCCTATCACTCATATACATTATGACCATCTCGATTCAAGAAGAAGATCAACTACGCGAGCTCTCGCTACAAGGTAAAGAGGCTCCTGTGGTCTTGCAACTGTCTAACAAAGCTCGAGATTCGTCGTACTCGCCATACTCCAAGTTCCGCGTTGGAGCTGTGCTTCTTACCAGCTCAGGAAAGTTGATCCAGGGAGCCAATGTGGAGAATGCAAGTTACGGAGCTACCATCTGCGCTGAACGGACTGCCATCGTACGGGCTATAATGGAGGGAGAAAAGGAGTTCAAGGCTATTGGAATTGCGTCGGATCTCAAAGAGGCGTGCAGTCCATGTGGAATCTGCCGTCAAATGTAAGTGTTTTGTTTGGTAACAGGATACAAAGGTTATACACATCATCTAACTGAGAATCCGAGAGTTCGCTGAACCCTCGTTCCCTGTATATATGTTCACGACTGACGGGGACTATGAAATGCTCACACTTGCTGAGCTTTTACCGATGAGCTTTGGTCCAGGACATCTCAAATGATCTACTGAGGCTGTACAGCAGTTCTCATCTCCAGTAGCTTGGTTAGCAAATTGAATTCACTTTGAAAGGTCATCAAGGGGCGCATTGAAAGGCAACAGATACATACCTTAGAGCGCTTCTCTTCTAGACTCTTTTGAGAGCTTGCGATCTGGCCCTCGACGCGTTTGCTGAAGTTAGTAATGCAGACAAGCAACTATCGTCATTGTAGGCTTACATTTCCGATGTGATGAACTCGAGACGCTTGTCGACGTTGGAGGCAGCTTCGGGCTTCTCCTGAGGGACAAGAACAGGACCAATGAGCTTGAACACCTTGGCATCGTCCTTCAGTAGGCCAAACTCCTCCTTGACAATCTTGTTCTCCTGAAACTGTGATTCGAGGCGCTGGCGTGCTGTGATGAAGCCCTGGAGACCTGAATTAGCGTGATCCTTGGACGCCAGCTCATAAACTTACCTCTCTGAAGAGATTCGTACTCATCGTTGAGCTTCTGGAGCTCTGCTCGGTCCACTGGTTGTGACATGATGCTAGTACTGAAAATTGGTCGCTTTCGCCGCACTGATCTGATATATGGCTGGTGAAGCGCCTTTTAACTGTTGAGTGCCTTTCTAACAATTGGTTCACGTTTACACTGTGAGCTGCGGTGCCTCTGAATATCTTGGCCGTCTTTTGTGTCGTCTGCTGTCGACTTTAACACTATCGAACGAAAGGTTGATGGAAGTCGGGGTTCTTCTTAGTCTTCGCTGAAGTCACTTACACTTAGATGCATATGCTATTTAACCTGGGCAGTAGAGTCTGAGGTTTACTTCTTACTTTGCACTAGAGGCAACAGAGCATTTGAGTATTTTTCAGCTGTCAGAATTCAATTACAGGTCTTGTGAGCTTTATTGAGTTGATAAGGTGTGTCAATTGCTTACTCTTGTACCCCCATCTTTGCTGCTCGCCACGACTCTCACCTACACTTTTCCCCTGAGTCGTCGCCACTGAGCCTCACTCACACTTCACCTTCGCAGTTAGCGATGATTCTCAAACCATGGGCCGAGGTGCCTGTTTCGCGGCACTTACTCGACGAGAATGACGACATCAACGATGGAGAGGCCGGTTTTCTACTCCAGTACGAGCCTTGGACTACTGTGTCGCTCAAAGACTCGGAGCCCTCTACTGAAATGCTTGTCATCGCCATGAACCGGCTCGAGCCCTACTTCGAAGGCCTTGTGGCAAAATCGAGCTCAAAGGTCATTGGAAGTGTCTCGAACGGCGTTCGAAAAGTTCAAAGACCTGTAGAGACCGAGAAACCTCTTCCTAGATCCGAGATGTACGAGCCCGGAGAGGACGAGGACGAAAGCACGTCAGAGACCTCTCCGTCGTCGGAAACTCTACAAACGGTTGATATCGTCACTGTAGAAAATCTCAATGGTGTGAAACTGACCATTGTTGTTACCTCGCCGCTTCACCCGACCCATTGCCACACTTTTGCGTCTGAGCTTCTCGAGAAGCTGAAGCCATCAAACGTTGTCGTTGTGGCCCCTGGCGCCATGTCTACCACAAGTGATCACGTCTACGGATTGTTGAGCTCTAGCAGCCCTGAATCGTGGAAGCCTATAGTTCCAACTCTTGAGCCTCCATTTATGCTGACTGGTGTTGCTGCCAGCATTCTTTCCCAGGCTGAATTGGCCAAGATTTCTGCTGCAGGAATCATTGTGCGAGGTGAAGGCCCCGAGGGACACGAGGTCATTTTCCACGATGCAGCTGCAGCAGATATCCAGGGCGCTGTCGGTCGTTTTCTAAATGTCGAACCCGCGTCTCTAAGTCCTCATCGCATCTCCGACCACGGACTGTACATATAATCCCTTCCTTCTACAAGACTCATGTCTCTCCAACATAAATGAATATAAATTACAAGTGCATAAACAGGAAATATAGGCAAATGACACGAAGAAGCATCATTTCTTGCTCTTCTTCTTCTTGGGAGACTCTTCTGAGTCGTCGGAAGAGCGCTTCTTCTCCTTCTTCTCCTTCTTCTCCTTCTTGTCTTTCTTCTCCTTCTTCTCCTCCTTGTCCTTCTTCTCCTTCTTATCCTTCTTCTCCTTCTTCTCCTTCTTCTCCTTCTTCTTCTCCTTCTTCTCCTCCTCAGTCTCCGAGAACTCGTCGTCTTCGTCATCAATATCAATATCGATGTCCATGCCAGCCAGGACAGTGTCCATGGCCTCCTTCATAGCCTCCGAGTTCTTGGTGGGGGCAGCACCAGTGTCAAAGAAGGTGAGACGCTCCTCGACCTGCTTCTTGAGCGCCTGACCGAAGATGGTCGAGGGAGACTCAGCAAAAGAGTCGATACGCGAGGCAATGGAGCACTTGTTGGCGAGGAATCGCGATATTCTGCCCTTGTTCTTAAGACCAGCGCGGCCAATGAACGACGAGTGGTAGATGAGACCGTACTTGGGGGTGTTACCCTTCGTCTTGAGAGCACGGAAAAGAGCCTTCTCGGCACCGAGGATCTGTACCGTCGAGGCAGGGTACTTAGACAGGTTGGTCAGCGAGCCAGCATGCGAGATGAGACGGGCTCCAACAACTTCACCAATGAGCTCCGACAAGTTGGGAGCAACCTTGTGCATCTTCTCAGTGAGGTACGAGTACAGCTTAATGCGGTACTCAGTGATGTTAACGACACGCTCGGCAAATGTCATGACATTCTCCATGTCGGTCTCTGAGATATCCTGTCCCATAGAAATACGGGCAGCATCAAGAATCTGCTGGGCAATGGCTTCATCGTCGTTGACAATAGCAGCCAGAGCATGCTTCTTCTCCTCAAGAACCTCCTCGTCCTGGGTAACCAGCGAGTTCTTGTCGCCAATCAGCAAAGCGAGCTTAGCAAAAGAGAGGTTGTCAGACACAATCTTGGCAAGCTCGGGGAAGTGCCACGAGTACCACTCCTTGGCGCGCATGGAGAATGTGTTGATGTCCTTGTCGAGCTGGTCGAGCAGAGCAATGGCCTGGATGATGTGGTTGTCGTTCTTGTTGACCGAGAACTTAACCTTTCCACGCGAGTAGGCATGGCCGAGACCGAGCTGAGCACGCTCGAGATCGCCATCGCTGAGCTCCTTGAGCAGCTTGGAGCCATGGTTACGGATTCCACGTAGCAGATCGTGGACGACCTCGGTGGACTCGCACTCAATGCCCGGAACAGCATCCTTGATGCTCTGACCAAGGTTCTTGTCGGAGATTCCAAGGACAATCTTGTTCTTTCCCGAAGGCTTGGGGAGGTTGAGCTCCAGCAGGGCCTTGAGGTGGTCGTTCACGAGACCCTCGGAGATGTCGTTGGCGTTTTCGAGAGCGTGAGCAGCTCCCTTGAAAGGAGCAAAAGACACAAGACGCACGAGCTTGGAGAAGTTTCCCAGGTCGGAACCGGCCTGCTGAACCTCCTTGAGGCGAGCACCGATAGACTCGGGCTGCAGCACGACCTCGAACAGGGCGTAACCTGCGGCCTCTTCGAACAGCAGATAGTTGACCATCGTTTTTTCGGTTAGATGGAGAAGTATATGCTGGGAGGAAGTGAATTGGTTTCAATGAAATTTTCACACAAAAAAATTTCAGGGTAGGGGGCAGTACCCAGCAGCGAGTCGCTCTCTCAAGCCCAGACGCAGTGAGTATAGGTCAGGGAGGGTACACGGAAACAAAAGAGGTGAAGCAGAACAGGAAGGAGCAGACAAATAAATTAACCAACAAAGTTCTCGTAACTGATGGATAGATGGGGACAAATAGTACCCCGCCTAGGCATCCAGGACAGCTGAGACCAAGCTCTGTGGTACGATTCTGTGCGGCTGAAGAACGGGGCAAAATTTCATGGCGTAAGCCAAACTCTCCTCATCATCCGGTCATGACACAGTGTGCGGGAGCTGACTGTGGTAAAGACGCGGGCACCCTGAGGTGTCCGACGTGCCTCAAGTTCTCTATAGACAGCTTTTTCTGCGACCAGACATGTTTCCGTCGTAACTGGAACACGCACAAGGCCGTTCACCCCAAGAAGACGACTGGCGAGTCTCAGACAGACAGTACTAATGGCACCATAGAGACGTACGACCCGTTTCCCGAGCATGTATACACTGGAGAGCTTCGAGCACAGTACCCACTGACGCCTCGTCGTGCCGTCAAGAGCGAGATTGCACTTCCTGACTATGCGCGGGATGGACAACCCCGCAGTGAGCAGAAGCTGGTGCGTAACACCACGATCCGCACGCTCGACGACAAGTCGATTGCCAAGATGCGGGAGCTCGGCATCATTGCCCGTGAAATCCTAGATCTGGCCGGTGCCGCAGTGCGCCCAGGCATCACGACGGATGAACTCGATGTCATTGTTCACGAGGCGTGCATGGACAGAGATGTCTACCCCAGTCCACTCAACTACTACAACTTCCCCAAGAGCGTGTGCACGAGTGTCAACGAGGTCATCTGCCACGGTATTCCTGACCGCTATGTGCTCAAGGATGGTGATATTGTCAACCTCGATGTGTCCATTTTCAAGGACGGCATGCACAGTGATCTCAACGAGACGTACTATGTTGGAGACAAGGCCAAGTGTGATCCGGATGCGGTGCGCCTTGTGGAGACGACGCGTGAGGCGCTGGATCTGGCTATTGCTGCTGTCAAGCCTGGTGCGCTGGTGCGCAGCTTTGGAGACATCATCGAGGCTCACGCTAAGAAGAACAAGGTGTCGGTGGTGCGAACCTACTGTGGTCACGGAGTCAACGACCTATTCCACTGTGCACCCAATGTGCCACACTGTAAGTGAGATTGTAAAAGGATGGTGAGCAGCCTACTAACACAGATGCTAAGAACAAGGCTGTTGGAGTGTGCAAGCCTGGCATGACGTTTACTATCGAGCCCATGCTGTGTCTAGGCTCGTACCGCGATAGGCGGTGGCCCGACAACTGGACGGGCGTCACTATTGATGGAAAGTGGAGTGCTCAATTTGGTAAGTTTTATTCGAGTGGGAGGGACTGTGAAAAGAGTATGATCGTTGTTATCGGGGTGCAGTTGACAGACGATGGGCCGTTTCTCTGTACATTACTGTCGGCATAGCTGTATGCACAGGAGGAGCTTCGTTGTCCTCGTTTGTTGAGCTGCACCTGATACCAGCGTGGTGGAACTGCCTGTTTGGGCCTGTTGTCTGGACTACATCCAGGCATGTGGGACTAGGTTGTGTCCGAGTTACCGGAGCAGTGGAATTGAAATACAATGACGACGACACTAACACAGAACACACGCTGCTGGTGACGGAGGACGGAGTGGAGGTGCTTACGGCTCGCACCGCAACGTCGCCAGGCGGGGCCGTGCCTCGCATTGCTTGATTTGCATGGCATGACTCTATTGTATCTAGCATCTATACACGAGATTTCCGTGGAGAGGTGGGGAGTGTAGGTGTGTAGGGAGTGTAGGGAGAGTAGCTGAGCAGTAACTAGAAGGAAGGCCATATAGTACCAATCCTACAGTACTCAACTTACAATAATTTACAATACTAGTCCTACAATACTCAGTCATACAATACTCAGTGATAGAACACTCAATCCCACAATAGTCATGATATTATACTCATTGGATACTCAATTATACGTGACGCAGAACTCAGTGATGCTTGACGAATGTTGGTCCAGCTACGGCCAGGACGCACAGAACAGTCTTTACAGCAGCAAATGCTCTGGTCAGGTGCTGACGCACAGCTGGTCCGTAACGAATAATTAGGCGGCCGATCGACCAAACGCTATCTGGAACAAACCCCACTGTCGTCTGGCACTATCTGGCAGGACCAACAAGCTGCAACCTTAAAGCAGGGCCCTGTACGAGAGACCCACCAAAGGAATGTAGACGGGAATTTACGGCCCGAGACGAGCGAGGAAAGCGACAAAACAGTGTCAGAGACGAGTATAACGACTAGAAAACGTGAGCAGGATAGTAGATAAGTCCGACCTCGGCTGGCAAACGCCTCACCTTGCACTGCGCATAGGCGGACCTGGCAGGTCTCCGGCCCCTGATTAACTACTGCAGGACACATCGAGGGGTCATTTGCCCCAATCGGGCGATCTGCACCGCGACGGTTTGAGCCACAAGCCTAAAGTTTGTGTTAAGTTTGCCAGCACCGTGAGGTGACGTATCCAAATCCATCAATCTGCTTATGCCTGGCTGGTAATGTCGGTTGATGGTTGGAATTGCGACTTGGACCCTTTGCACCTTTGAGCACCTGCGTCGAAGCATCGCATGCAGTGGGTCCCAGACGCGAGAGACCCGCCGGGCCTAGCCAATAGTCGACGCGTGAAGGTCTGCACTTGCATCTGCGTGCATCTGGCGTCGCTACCCCTAACAAAAGCAAGCTGCAGGTCTGCCCCCCTCTCCTGCCCTGCCCCTGACACACCCACAACAATGCAGTTGTGGTTACCCCCTATTTTTTGTGGCTCCCCGTCCCCTTTTTACTTCCTCATTCCTCACTTGACAGTCTAATTCACTGTTTATATTACATTCCAGTGTAAAACGCTACTTGCTCCTGGACCCTGACTGTCACTTCCTCCTGCTGCTTCCCGCTACCGGCCGCCCTGCTGCTCTTTCCCCCCCCCACATCTCGTCAATCCCCCTGGCTCGATCGAGAGCACGCGTCCGCCGGTATAGTCACTGCCGCTACTACTGCTGCTGCTGCCGCTGCTGCCGCTGCTGCTCCTCACTCGCTAGATCGGCTCCAGATTCTCTGCGCCTGGCCACTACTATATCTACCGGCCCGCCTGCCCGCTCCGGGTGCACCCTCTTCGCTGCTTGTGCTTTGATCTACCGCTATTCTGGCGCCTTGCACAACACGAATCCGGTGCATTGCTTTGTTATTGTCTCGTTCCAAAGGTATGTCTGCTACATTCTCTGACCACCGCCATCAGCCTGTGTCTCCGCCGCCGGCCGTGCTGCCTCCGCTGCCGCCGTCCCCACTGTTAGACGACCTCTTCAGCTCCGACAACTTCCCATACTCGCCCACTTCTCCAACTTCCTCACTCTCCACCAAGCTCTCTGCCTACTCGCCCATGTCGACGCCCCCTAAACAGCACCTGCCAACGGCCATCACGACCACGGCCACCGTGCCACGGTCGCCGACCTCCCCCACTCCGCTGAGCCCGCTCACTTCCATCTCCAATGCGCAGAACCGCAACTCGGTGCTGTCGTCGCGGCCTCGTAACAAGAAGAAGCTCGGCATTGTGCCGCCTCAGCTCATGAAGCGTGCAACTCTCACTACGCCCGTATCGCCCAACTCGGCCAGCTCAGTTGACGTGAGCTTGTGGAGACCGCGAACACCTCCTCCTGTGCCTCCTCCTGCCCCGCCGCCATACCGTGCCAACAGCGTATCTTCTTCAAACGGAACTGCTGCGACCGCTGCCAGCGCAGCCAGTGTAGCGAGTTCTACCACAGCAGCCACGGCGTCAACATCACCTACAGTGACAACAGCTACTCCTCCTGCTCCAGCCGCCGCTCCTGCTCCCCTTGCATCGATGCCCAAATCAGCAAAGCTCCTCAACCAGCTCAAGGCACCCCTGGCCCCGCTAGCACCTCTCGCCAAACAACCTTCAAGAGGTGTCGACTCGGTGGCTACGCACGCCAAGTTCTACCAGGACAAACAGGTCCAATATAAGCTGCGACTGCTGGCGGTGTCCTCGTCCAAGTTTTCTGAATTCATCGACCTAGGATTCCCGCAGGCTCTGACCCGTGACGAGGTCGATATGGTACGTGACGACGAGCTGTTCAACAGTGCTGGAGCCTCGTATTCCATCTCGGCACCGCTGACGATCCGCCCCTTTGACGCTTCCGACGACCTGTTGAGCCCAGGTTCCATCCGCAAGTTTTCCATGGCCTCGTCCGCCTCATCGGGCTCACCCGTGCCACCGCTGCCCTCGCTTGTTGACGAGGAGTCGGTGGGCCGCTCCTCCGTCGAGACGGTTAGCGACCACCGCGAGCCTGACGCGGCCCGCGACATGACACTCAAGATCACTCTTACGCCCGCTTCAATGCGCATCGATGAAGAGACTATTTACGGCTGGCAGCGCGACCATATCGACACTGGCACCATCAAGAGTCTCAAGAGTCTACACGATGATGATGTGCCGCGCCAGATGCCCAACATCTCCATCTCACCCAAGACGAGCATGGAAGATGATGCAGCACGTCCAACAATCAAGCCCTACTACTTGTCGAACTCGCAGCAACAGCAATCGTCGTACATCCCTGCTGGCGGCCTTGGTGCCGACATGTCGTCCAAAAAGGTGGTTAAGCGCGTTCTCGGCAAATTCAGACGTGCTCGAGCTCCCCCGCCAGCCGTCATTATTACCTCGTCGGACGTCTAGTGGATCCTGATATTGTTGAGCGTCATATTCACTTGAACTGCATCCCCAGGACTCTCGAGACATGTTTGCACTCTATTTTGCTCTGGCTTCTGTTACTGGCCTCTATTACTTCCATCTCCCGGACTACATTTACTCCTCCCTAAGTCCTCCTCCTACCCCCGTCCTACACTCCCCTAGACCATTTCATGGACACGATTTGTTTTTCTGGTTTCCAGTCGCTCGCTGTGAATTGCCGCCCCTGGTTTCCTTTGTTCCCTGGTTTCCTTTTTAGCTCACTGCCCCTCCGGGCCGTCTCGTTTTGTTGGATATGTTTAATACTGTACCTAATGTAATTTTAATGTCATGAACACAATATAATCCAATATCATGCACCTCCCTCTACAGCTGCACATCGGCTTATCTACAACCCTAGCCCGCAACCCCGCCCTAGGCCATTATCAGCTTGCGCGATCCAGACTCTCATTTGTCCTTAAGATACGACACAGGGAACAGGCACAAAGTTTCCTGCTTCTTGCTTCGTCTCGCTACTTTTTCACTACACCTTGTGGTCAGATCATCGTTGCGCCCCCTACACATGAACGTACCGAAAACAACTGGCGTTTCGGGTTCGCCGAGCGCCCGCTCCACCGCAAGCCCGGTAAGCCCCGCATCCGACCGCCTCAGCAGTTCACTCAACGGTTCGTGGCGTGTTCGGCGGTCCTCGTTTCTCAGCGAGTCCATGATGCACGAAGAGCACAACTCGTACGAGGTTGGGCTTGCCGAGGACGGATCCACCCGGTTCTCGGTCAGTGTCAAGGAGTCGCAGGGATTCCAGTGGAACCAGGACCTGTTCACATCCAGGATGCACTACAGCGACGCCGACGACATGTCGACTGTTTCTCGTCCCGTTGTCCAAGATATTGTTGTGGACGACCACGAGGACATCTTTCCTAGCGAGTACTAGGACTCCTTTTTTATTCATGCATCATAGAGAAACATAATGGTTGGTTGGGTGTGCGGGCCCTTAGCAGAAGTGTAGATATACTGCGGATCCATTAGCAGCGACTGTAGGTATTGAGACACTGATTTAGCAACCTATCAACACCACAGCCTGCCAAGTAGTTTGCCTCATCCCACTAAGATGCCACTTCATGGTTCACCGAGATACCGACAATAAGTTCTCCACAGTCCTGACACAACTCTGATACAGCAATGTCACCGTACACAGATCCTTCGAGACTTATATGGAACGTTCAGTGGAGTTTGTTCGAACCATTTTGGGGCCTGTTTGAAGCCTTCACCAGTCTCTAAGAAGCCGTCAGCCCATCTCTCCCCATAATTGAGTCATGCCGCCCAAGTGGTTGCAGTCAGAGAACAAATATACCAGCAGAACCGCTAGCTTTCTCTGTTTCGTCCTCTCCGGGATTGTCTATCATTCTTCTGCGTCGCTCCACATCCCTCCTCTGATGGCGAGAGAGAAAAGAGCACTCTCCACTTTGGCGAGACAAGCCCGGAAGGTATCAAGCTTCTTGCCAAGCTCCTTGAATGCAGGCACACGAGTTAACTTGTCAGTATCGACTCCACGAATAGCTGCTTCAAAATCTTGTAATGTAGCACAGATGCTTAGGGCTATGGGTGATGCCTGGCGCGAGTTGACCTGCGTCTTGTTGATGAGATGGCCCAGTGCATACCGCATCAGCTCCCCAGTTGCATCCAGGAGCCCTAGAACAAAATCTTCATACGATACTTCAATGTAGTCTGGAAGAGTCGCCTTCAATTGGTCGTGCGAAATCATCGTCTGTGTCTCCAAGTAATGCTTCAGAGCTTGGGCTTCTACGTACTCCTGGATCCCGCCAGACAAGTTGCGCGCATATTTCCACTTCTCGGGTCCCTCAAAGTCTGCGGCAAGCTCCCCGAGTCGCGAATGGATTGTTGATTGTAAATTTTCAACGTCTCGATTGACATTGGCTGGCACAGGTGCATCGATATCGTTGATTCGATGCAGTGCGAAGATTCTAGTTAGTACACCTACCGAACCATGGAGCATCACGACTCACATTTTCTTGCTGGCAGACGTCACGTCGCGATTGACGGAAATCACCCGTTCCCGTACCACGCGCTGCCTCTCTAGGTAGTCTCTATACCCATAAAATTCTTGCAGCACCGACATCAAGACCTCGACTTTCCCTGTCTCGCCTAGTTCGATCCCTATACCCGCTGACGGATCAGGGTAAGGGCTTGAAAAGTTCACCAAGCTTCCGCCAACTCAAACGCTCCTCTCTCTCCTCATATCCTCCAGAGTATCGACATGTCTGCGGCCGTGCAGTTACTCAATCCCAAGGCGGAATCGCTACGCCGGTCCCAGGCGCTGGCCGTCAACATCTCGGCCGCGCAGGGCCTGCAGAATGTGCTGGCCTCCAACCTGGGGCCCAAGGGCACTATCAAGATGCTTGTCGACGGCGCTGGCGGCATCAAGCTCACCAAGGACGGCAAGGTTCTGCTGACTGAGATGCAGATCCAGAACCCGACGGCTGTGATGATTGCTCGCGCCGCTACTGCGCAGGACGAGATCACCGGAGATGGTACCACGTCGGTGTGTCTGTATGTTGGCGCGTTGCTTCACGAAGCTGATCGCTACATTGCCGAGGGAATGCACCCCCGTGTTCTCACCGATGGATTTGAGCTGGCGCGTCGTGCGACTCTCGACTTCCTCGACACTTTTAAGCAACCCGTGGAGATTGACCGCGAGCTTTTGCTGGCCGTGGCGCGTTCATCGTTGACGACCAAGGTGAAGCAGAGCCTTGCCGACCTGTTGACGCCCATTGTCACGGATGCGGTGCTGACGATCCACGACCCCAACTCCACAGCCTCGTCGGCCCAGCGTCTTGACCTGCACATGATTGAGATTGCCAAAATGCAACATCAGAGTGCCGCCGAAACGTCACTCATCAAGGGACTTGTACTCGACCACGGTGCCCGCCATCCCGACATGCCCAAGCGCGTTGAGAATGCCTACATTCTGACTCTCAATGTATCGCTAGAGTATGAGAAGAGCGAGGTCAACTCGGGCTTCTTCTACTCGAGTGCTGAGCAGCGTGACAAGCTCGTCGAGAGCGAGCGCCGTTTTGTCGACGACAAGGTGCGCAAGATTGTGGAGCTCAAGAAAGAAGTATGTGGTAACGACCCATCCAAGGGCTTTGTTATTGTCAACCAAAAGGGAATTGACCCCATGTCGCTAGATGTTTTGGCTAAACACAACATTTTTGCCCTCCGTCGTGCCAAGCGCCGTAACATGGAGCGCTTGCAGCTCATTTGCGGTGGTGTTGCTCAAAACTCGGTGGACGACCTGACCCCGGACGTGCTCGGCTTTGCTGGTCTTGTGTACGAGCAGACTCTTGGTGAGGACAAGTACACGTTCATCGAGGAGGTCAAGGATCCCAAGAGTGTCACCATTCTCATCAAGGGCCCTAACTCACACACCATTGCTCAGCTCCAGGACGCTGTCCGTGACGGTTTGCGTGCTGTGTCTAACACCATCACCGACAAGTGTGTTGTTCCAGGTGCTGGAGCTTTCCAGATTGCTGCGTCGCAGCACCTGCTGAAGGAGCATGTCAAGGGCAAGACCAGAGCTGGTGTGCAGGCGTTCGCTGAAGCACTGCTTATCATCCCGAAGACTCTTATTGCCAACGCTGGCTTTGACACTCTTGATACATTGAGCGCTGTGCAGGATGAGGCTGCCGAGGGCCACACCGTTGGTGTTGACCTCACGACTGGCGAGCCCATGGACCCTACTATCGAGGGAGTGTACGATTCGTTCCGTGTTCTTCGCAACAGTGTGGCCTCTGCTGCCGGTATTGCGTCGAATCTGCTGCTTTGCGACGAGCTCCTCAAGGCTGGTCGTTCGTCTCTGAAGCAGTAGTGGGCAGTAGTAACTTGCTCATAATTCAGTGGAGTATTCATAGCCTCAGTAGAGGCATCCAAAGAGGCACTTTACTGACGCAATGGCCTATACCCAGTTAAATAATGGCATGTACCTAGCAGAAATCGTTTGATGACAAGTACCCTGAAATTAGTAGCACAATCTTAGTAGCCGAACGAGAAGAGCGATTTGGGAAACTGAGAGAGAAACTGAACCTGTAGCGATAAGGTCTTTATTTACAGTGGTAGAACACTGCAATACCCATGAGTTTAATTGAACAATCGACGACTATTGGACTACTCCTACCTCATCACTGAACTCTGTTCCTGAAGATCTCATGAAGATCTGATTATATCACTAGTACACTAATCTGATTAAGAAAAAGACATTTGAGTAGTAAGCAAAGCTCCATTGGTGCAATCATCACGTAAAAATGGTCAAATAACCTCTCTGTCTCTACGCTATAAAAGAGCAACTGATGGGACCCCTTCTCTGTAGTGAGCCCAACAGGTTAACTGCAACAGCCGTTTTTTTTTTTGGCTGCGAAAGAGTGCATCATCGCCGGCTATTAGTCATACCGAGACTGACCGTCTCGCACAACACTGGGAATGTTGTGTGTATTGAGGCGTGTGTACTGGGGCGTGTGCAAACCGCTCGTTTCGGCGTGTCTGCGTGTGAGGAAGGCTCGCATATGGCCACGCGGGCCTGTCCGTGCGCAGTGCTTGAACTGGCAACCGGCGGAACGAGGGCCCAATTTAGCCGTTGGTACGAGCAACGGCCTACCTGATTAGGCAAACGGTGAGATGGGGCCCGCAGCGCATGCGGGTAGCCGCGCAATATGATCTTCGCTTACCCGGCATGACTCTCGCACGCGCAAAGAGTGGGGAAGCCCCCTCCCCCGAGTTTATCTGCACAGACAAAAAAATCCCCCAACCTGCGAACCTTGACTCAACCTCCCTTCCGTCGCTTCCAAAGCACGACTTCCATGGCTGAATTGGCTGCTGCTATGGGCGCACCAACTCCGGAAGCCGCGGCCCTTCGCAAGGGCAGTGCAAAATCTCGACGCTCTCGCACGGGCTGCCTAACCTGCCGAAAGAGAAAGTGAGTAAAGCGAAGAACCATTTTTTATATCTTGACTGTCTTGCTAACATCTTCCAGGAAGCGATGCGACGAAAGTCACCCTGTATGTGGAGCATGTGAACGTCTCCGCCTCGACTGCGACTATCCACTTCCGGGCCAGGAACGTCGCAACAGACCGCGCAATTCTCGAATGGCCAGATCCCACTCGGGAACCGACTCGTCGCACAGCGACCACACTGCTCGACATGGCGACAACCACATCCATATCCACGGCTCCCACGAACTTATCCGCAAGCTTGAAGATGAAGATAACGAACTTTTCCACAAATCACGACTGCCCCTGACGGCTGAGGACGGGTCTCGGTTATCAGATGTCGAGGATAGCGATCACAGCACGAGCACCAGCAGCGCAGATGGTGGCACAACCGCAGCTGACCCAGTACCCTTCGTCATGGACGACAACATGGACTCGATTCTGCCTGGAACAGGGCGCACGCCTCCTCACTTTGCGGCATTTGGCTTCTCTTCGTCGAGCTCTCGTCTCGAGGAGGTCGTAGACGACGCTTCTCAACAGCAACCTCTTCACGATATGGCTTCGCACGAAAATGTCAACGCGGATCTCCTCATGGACGGCCGTATCCCCGGTCACATTAAAGCGTATGACCATGTCAAGGACGGCGACGACGAAGTGGTTGAAGTCGTTGACGTATCGTCCTCAACCCAGATCACAACTTATAACACGCCGCCCTCGTTTGTGGGCTTTGAGTTTGACAACCTTACGGGCTTGTCACCCGAAATAAGCATGCTACCGCCATCAGTACCATCGTGGACATCTATGCGCCTGGATGCCGAGGGCGTGGGCCTTTTCGAGTACTTCTGCAACCACCAGGCAAGTCTCATCTGTGTAGCACCTGAGAACTCGTTCCTTGACGTCTTTGTGCCCATGGCTGCGGAATCTGATGCCGTTCTGTTCGGTATAGTTGCGTGGGCTGGCTTTCACAAAGATCGGGGCCACCACCAAAGCGTTGGTTACAAATACCTCAACCGTGCCATGCAGTCGGTTGTGGCGAGCTTCAATAAGGCCGAGCTAACAACTCTAGCGGGCCTGCTGCTTATTCTGGCTGGCGAGATTTGCAATGGAGATGTTGTGCACTGGAGCAAGCACCTTAGCTTGGCCGCCAAGATTATCAACATGAACGGCGGCCTCGGCAACTTTGCTGGCTCCAAGACACTACAATGGCTAGCAAAGAACTTTGCTTACCATGACCTTCTCGCTGCGTCAACCTATGCCCAGCGCAAAACCCATTTTGCTGCTGCTGAGTACGAACAGATCATGAAGAGGTCTCTAGGACCAGATGCTCTGCTCGGCTGCTGTCAACCACTGTTTCAGATTCTCGCCGAGATCTCAGACCTAGCCGTTGAAACTCAGCGCATGTACAGTCGTCTTGAAGACACTTATTATTCAGTCACTGTCGACATGCTGAAAACAACGCGAATGAAGGCTGCTGTTCTCGAGCAGAAGATCGTGTCTTGTGTCCCCGACCACTTTGCAATGGTGTCGCTGACGCAAGCCGATCTCGAGCAGCAGCTCACTTTTTTCGAGGTCTTTCAGCTGACTGCAAAACTGCATTTGTTCCAATCAGTGCTGCGTCTTAATGCTGCTTGTCTCGAGATGCGCTGTCTAGGCCGCGAGCTGCGCACTTCTCTTGGTGTTGTGTTAGGCACAAAGGTGGAAGCGAGTCTTGTATTCCCCCTATTCATCGCTGGACTAACGTGCTGCCTTACTGAAGAGAGAGAGCAGATGCTTGAACGGTTTGATCGCTACTATGAGCGACAACTGGCTCGCAACATCCGCCGGTCACGCGTGCTGCTCGAGGAAGTATGGAAGCGCGACGGCAACGGATCCAAATACGTGGACTGGAACAGTATCATGGAGACCCGAGGCTGGGATCTATGCTTTGCATAGGTCATACTTATTTATTTTTATATTGTCTTTTTCATACTCGTTTGATAGTAGGTGGAATGAAATTATTTATGATGGATCTGATATAGATATCTATTTAGCGTGAAGCTATTTGAAAAGTTCTGAGCTCGTCTTGCCTTTCGTTTCAGGAATGAACTTATAGACAAACACAAAAACGGCTGCTCCGCTGACGGTGAAGATGTAAAACACAGACGCACCCATGCTTGACTTCATGATAGGAAAGAGCAACGCAATGAGCGAAGAGGCGGTCCAGTTAGCGGCTGTACCGACACTCTGAGCAATTCCAGACGCAGAATGAGGCGCCATTTCTGAGATGATGAGAAACGGAATTGGTCCTAGACCAATAGCAAATGCAACAACAAATGCAGTGGCCGCTACAGCTGCGAGCAGAGAACTACCGCTCTGTAGACCAACAGCAAGCAGTGTGGCGGAGACCGCCATGCCACCGATAGACGATAGCAATAGCGGCTTTCGGCCAAACTTGTCTACGAAAGGCGACACGAACGCCGTTACAAGGAGGTTGATGAGCGAGATGAGCGCGTTCACAAGACTTGAATACTGCGGTAGAGCTTCCTTGAGAACAGACACGCCGTAGAAGATGATGGAGTTAACTCCACATGCCTGTTGACTCAACATGATACCAGCAGTTGCAATAAACACTTTGCGGAACTGAGGAGAAGTTGCGAACTCGACAATGCCGACCTGGGCTTGCGAAGCATGGGTGGTGACGCCGGCCTCAGGGTCGGCCAGCAGCCCCCGAGACTCGTCGCGCTGGTCAGGATGTCTCCACTGTAGGAGCTCATCTTCGACATTGTCGACGCCTCGCAGATACCGCAGGGAGGCCGTCGCTTCTTCGACCATGCCGTTGAGAGCCAGCCATTTGGGCGACTCCACGCACAAGGGCAGCAATGCAGCATGTACAAGGGCAATCACAGCACCCTGGAAAGGAATTGAGCGCCACGAGTCCTTCGTGGACAGCCACACTCCTAGCAGCTGAGCATATAGAATGCCTACGTTGACCTGGATCTGGTTCATGGAGCCCAAGCGGCCGCGAGCATGGGCCGGCGAGATCTCGTTGAGGAACAACGGTGTCACGACAATAGCCGAACCTGCTCCAATGCCGGCAATAATACGACCTATACACATGGCAGGCACCGAGTGCGCGGAGCTGATGAGCAGCGAACCAATGACCAACAAGACGCAGTTAGCAAACGCAACACGGCGACGACCAAAGCGATCGGTAAGAGGGCCGGCAACACAAGCTCCAAGGAAGCCACCAACCGAGTAGATAGCATTGACAATTCCTAGGTCGCTTGAGCTCATGGGAATACAGTCGTACGCGGGGACTGCGGCGTGCGGAGCCTCAGTGACAGGTCCACAAGTGATGATATCCTGAGGAGCATTGAGCTCAGCCTGGGTTAGACAATAGTCATGAGAATGCCGGGAGCACCTACCAAATGGAAACCAAACTGTGTTGCTCCTAGTGACACAATAGCCGCCGTTAAGTAAAGGCGAGGAGTGAGCCCCGACATGATGTGTGAAGCTCAAGAAGCTAACAATTAAAATGACTGGCGGGCCACTATAATAAATACGTGGGGTACATGGCGCGGCTTGTCCACCTATATCAGTTCAACAGGAAGCACTTGAACTTCGGCGCATAGAACAAGATGACTGTCGAAACAAAGCCAGAAGTTCAATTGGATGAATTAGTCGCTTTAAACGGAGTCCATTGAGGTTTTTCACTCACTTTAGATGGTCTCTAGTCTACAGATCCATATATCGGGGTTAGGTCCAAGTCATAAGTAGCCACTATGAGATGTTCTACCGCTTCGTCTCTTCCTACCCCCATTCGATAGTATTCTCGTTTCTACCGCGGTACCGTCCTGAAGATTCTACAAAATGGATCAAAAGGTCGCGGAAAGTGCGCCAGTAGCAACTTCTGGCTCCTCAAGGCCGGCTCAAGACGACAAATCCGATGCCAAAATCGCCCAGCTAAGTAAAGAAGACTACGATGCATTTGCACGAACACAACGACTCGGCCTGCCACCATTTGTACGAATACCGCTTGCTACCTCACTTTGTGGATTCTATGGTCTACTGAGCGGGTTTTATAAAGGATACACCGTCTCTTCATTGCGGTTCCTTGCTGAAAATGCCCATCGACTACCGCGCACCAAGGGATCGTGGTACTTCTACTACAAGCGTAAGAACTACTTCGTGCTGAAGGACGCTCTTGCCAACAGTTTCAAAGGATTCGCCAAGTTCGGTTCGGCTGCGCTGCTGTACATTGGCACTGAAGCTTACTTGGACCAGCTTCGTGGAACCATTGATCTGTTCTCAACCATGACAGCAGCAGGCATTGTAGGTTTGGCTCAGGGTGCGTTCACTGGTCTTGGCCGTCACCAGACTCTCAGATCGACTCGTACCTTTGTAGTGTTTGGAACTGGTGTAGGTTTGGCTCAGGACCTGTTAAGATTTGCTCGCGGCAACGATGTCTGGTATCTGCGGTCATTACGGCCTGCCGAGTAGGGAAGAATCTCGTTACGAACCTGAGTGACAAATAACCCGTGTATATATTTGCATCTAATTAATCAACCCGACGTTATGTTGAATCAAAAATAGTATGAGAGTATTCTTGCTAATATACCGCCCTGTGAAGAGATCATCCAAGTGCAAAAAAAATCTCGGCAACGGGGAATTGAACCCCGATCCCCCGCGAACCTGTTATTAGGAAATCCCAATTGACAGGCGGAAATTCTGACCATTAAACTATTGCCGATTTTCTTGTTGAGCGTTATTTTAGTGCGTATCTGAACTGATTATTGTTGAAAAGATTACCTCAAGATGAGATCCATCTCTGAGCGGGTGGTACTTACAGGCAAGATACCGTTCCAAAGATACTGTTCTCAACACTAATCTACTGTAACTGCTTTCCAAATTGATAAATCCGACTTTCATATCATAAATTACATGCTGTACACTCTAATCCTCGTCCTCATCGTCAATATCCTCAAGCTCCGGCAGTGGGTATACAAGAATGCAGGCGATACCACTGATCTGGTCCAGCTGTTCGCCAGATGAATGCATGCTACTGAAGATAAGCGCTTCTCCACCTCCACCGCGAACTGTTTCCACCATCTGGATGTACTTGCGTCGAGTTGGAATATCCGTGCTCCGGAAAAGGGTGTCGGTCATGAGTAGCGTTGCAACAGCACCACGGTTAACAGCTTCCTCGACATGGCGCGGTCCATACCATGCTTTTGTATCATCGTCGTTGAGAGTCTTGAAGAACTTGTCGAGAACCATCGTCTCGTGGCCATACTTTGTATCTGCCAGCTGCTTCTGTACATCTTGGTTCTTGAGCACTTCCTCAAGCGCGTGGACATGGCCAGACGACGAGTGCGTCAGTAGGAACTTGTCCTTTGACTTGACAAGCATCTTATCTCCGTCAATAACAGCCCTTTCGAATATGTAGTCGTAGAACCCCCGGGCGATAAACCCCGGAGAAGCGATCAAGATGGCTTTGAGTTTCTCGATATTGAGATTTCGCTTCATCGTCGAGTATACAGTCTCGTAGAATCTCTTCATCGACTTCTCATACCCTGAGTTGTCCCCCCGCTTCTTGCGCGGCAGCGGGTGTTCTATGCGCTGTCGAAGCACAGTCAGGTTCTCGGTGAGCAGACAGATGTTAGCCAAGCCTTCCTGCATTACGATGGCACCGACCTCAGCTTTGTTCTCAATGTTGGTGCAGTTGTCAATGACCTCCAGCGAGATAAGGTCCCATTCCTGCTTATATAGGCGGAAGTTACGGTTCGGTTCGAGCTCAAAAGTGTGGAAAGTGCCCGCAGATACCTCCTCGGTGTCCTCAGTGACGGGTCCATTGAGACGTAGAGAGCTTCCAACGGCATCATATTCAATTTTGCTAACGCGTATCCTCAGGTTCATCAGTTTCCGTGTGCTCTGGCCCTTGACAATGCCATCTTTAGTCGTCTTGGTCACCCGACGAATGGTTTTGCCCTGGATCTCGTCCCCCACTTGGATGAGGTTATACGCGTACCAGAAGTCCTCGTCGTCCTCCGGGCATAGCGTTATGTCACCCGAGTGGTCTTTTTCTAGTGATTTGCGAATCAACTTCATTGCACCTCTAACTAGCAATGATACAAGACTGTATAAAGCAGCGATTTGTGTCAGAATATTTATTCCGAACCCTGATTCAGGGGGTACTTTAAGAAGTGGTTACAATAAAACGCTTATTAGTGGATAGGAACTTGACACAATATAACCGAATATTACAATGGTTAATGAGAAGTCAAACACTTCTGGGTAGTACCATTATCGTCTAAAGTGCTACATTATCCTCTATTCAACGTGATTGATTTCTTCAGTGCACTTCATGCCATTACTTCTATATCTCTACCTCATCGCACAGCGGCACCAACCAGACTGTTGACCTTGCACAGCTCACCGGCCTTGTTGACGAGCTTACGATCAGGCTCACCTTCCTTGCGGTAGACAACCTCGAGGCCGTCAGTGGTGCTGAAACCAGGCTGAATGGCCTCCCAGATCTTCTTCTTGGGGTTGAGAACTGGCTCGGGGTCGATGTCGTAAGTCTCAAAGAAGATCTTGTCGCCAGCCTTTGAGCCCTCGGGGGGGTTGACGAACTCGACGGTGTCGTCAGTGGATGCACACAGAACCATAGCCGAAGACTTGATGCCACGCATCGTCACTGGCTTGAGGTTGGCAACAACGACAACATAACGCTGCTGCATAGCCTCGAGAGGGAAGTGGTTGACAAGACCCGAGCAAACAGTACGGGGACCCTCGGCGTCACCCATCTGGATGGTCGATACATACAGCGAGTCGGCATCAGGGTGCTTGATGGCCTTCTCGATGAATCCGACCCGCAGGTCAATCATGCCAGGAGTAATGGGGACCTCAACCTTGGGAGGTGCGGGAGCCTTCTTCTTCTTCTCCTTCTTGACACCCTTTTTGTCAGCAGCACCCTCGGGCTTGCCCTCACCAGCCTCCTTGGGCTCCTTAGATTCCTTGTTGGCCTCCTTCTTGGCCTCTTTAGGCTCCTTAGCCTCCTTCTTGGCCTCTTTCTTGTCACCCTTCTTGGCATCCTTGGCGTCACCCTTCTTGTCGTCCTTCTTGGGCTTAACCTTGATCTCACGAGGAGCCTCGAGGTCGACGTTGACAGCAATGCGCTGGGCCTCAGGCAGGTTAAGAGCGTTCTGGACGAGATCAGCCCATCGGACAATGTGACGAGAGGCCTTGATCTCGTCTACGGACCAGCCCTTGACAATGGCCGAGATACGCGACAGCACAGCGGCATCAGCAACGGATGGCGACTCGGTGTCGAGAAGGTAAGTACGGCCCTTGAGGGTCTCATTGAGCTCAGTGATGCCTTCTGGGAAGCGCGAGGACACGGTCAGCCATTGGTGCAACTCGGCGGACTGCAGGTCGGACAGGTCCGAGGCCAGAGATGCTAGCGTGGCATTGGCGGACGAGTCGTCCTTGAGAGTGAGCGACTGCTCAAAGGCCTTGGTCAGCTGCTCCACAGACATTTTGATGAGTTGTATGGAATCCAAAATTTGTTGATTAGTTTGAAATATCCAAAGATTAGTCAGTGCGGCTCTCAGCCGTGCGGAAGAAGTCCTGTCTGGGGTAGACACAACTGAGGTATAGGCATGCCAGGATCAAAGTATAGCGGGAACTTAGAAGTCTAGAGAGTAAAAATGAATGTTTTGAGTCTGGAACAAAGTGGTGAGTTTATGAAGGTTTTTTGTTAGTCGTTCGGGGGTTAGTGTTGCTCGAGTTTACTGTGGTATCTATTTATTCCATGTAGTACTCAAGAGTACCGAGCAAAGCAACTTAAATTCTGGATATCCATTCAACCCAAACAAGGCAATCCGCGGACACTTATAGATACCGAGCTTTTACTCAGCCATTAGTATTTGTATATATTAGTGTAGCTCGATTGCCGTGCTGGAAGCTGAGCTCGTACGCCGGTGCGGGGACTTCGGCCGAAACAACCCGCGGAGCCGGGAAATTCTCGGACCATCGGCCCATACCCACACCCCGCGATGGCCGTTTCGGCTGCAGCGCCCAAATAACGCGCGTGGACCGGACAAACTGACGCTCCGGTCTATTCTCCAACTCCCACTTCCTAAAGTCAACCTGCTATTAGCCCTTTCACTTGCTTGACATCGCTGAACGCCTGGTGCTGCCACCATTGCTTGCAACAGCTTTCCCCGCGTGTGAATGCCTTAGCCGTGTTTCCCCCGCAATTGTCGAGCTTTACGACTGCTTCAACCTGTTTGTTCTGTTGAGTGTTGCTCGGCCTGTCAAAAGGCGCTTCGCCAGCTTAGGCCTGCTGGACGCTATCAACTGCACTCTGTGCTCGAGCGCCAATGGAGCATCCTGCTGTAGCCGCCGTCAAGGCTGACTATCCTCCAGACGTCATCATTAGTGTGAGTAACCGAACTTGAGCGTCTTTCGCCAGCTTAACGACTTCATTTGCCTCTTGCTAACCGAAGCCTCGGACAGGAAAACCGAAACGACGCAAAGCAAGTCGTGCTTGTCTACACTGCCAACGAAGTCATGTCACTTGCGATGACAGTAAGTTACAAATCCAGATTCGTCTCGGCCAAATGCTAACTACTTAGACCGACCCTGTGAACGGTGCGTTGCACGAGGCCTCGGAGCCTCGTGCCAGGACGGCACACGTAAGAAGGCCAAGTATCTGAACGACGTGTCCGAGGCTGTCGCCATGTCTTCAGAATCCAAAAAGTTCGATCCAAGGTATAATAAGAGCCCGACCGACATCTCGCATCTATCTCACACAACCCCGTCGGCGGCCAGCTCAGAACGTGCTCAATACACACCAGCAGCAGCAGCGTCATCTTCGTCAGCAGCACAGGCGACTCCCAGTTTATTTGCATTACCGAGCTCGCCTCTCGGCGTCAAGTCGGGCCAGCAGTACCCAGCACCAGATCGCCTGCGTCGCAAACCGTCATCGTCGAGCGTGCCTACCATTGCTGGCGGCTCCTCCTCATCATCACGGAGGCCATTTGAATCGTCAGCTATGACGTCCGAGTACAGCGTGCTCAGCAGCATCTTGCATGGCAATTCGTCTGTGTCGGCACCAACGAACCGAGCTGGAAGCCTCAGCATGTCGGACGTCCCCAACACTAATAGTCCCGCATTCAGCGACGATTCAAATCGCACTGATGTCAGTATGTCCAACATTTACGCGTCCAATAATTCCGTCAATCAATTCCCGTTGGGCAACAGTCCTAGCCACAACCTCCTCGAGATTCTGGCTACGGTGGACCTTAACGACAATGATCCATCACCAACCGACTGGCTCAACGATGTGCCCAAAATGCGACCTATATCTCTGACAATTGCCGACTCGGTTGTTGACCCCGAGTTCCAGATCTATGGCACTGATGCGCAGTTCGAGACCCAGTCACGAGCCAACATGGCCGACACAAACATCCCTGCGCAGGGCGGGTTCTCAGCGTCGGGAAGTGGTGCTCGGCCCCGGCGGCCAGCCGATATCTACCTCAATGTGCGGTCACCGTTCCCATACACACCCGGGTTTCATGCGTTGCAAAAGTACTTGCGGTCTCGGTTTGACAAGCCTCAGCTTATGCAAATGGCCCAGTGCATGGCTCGGTACCGGCCGTCATTTATTGCCTGTACCAACTCGCTAGACCAGGATGATCTCGTGTTTATGGAACAGTGTTTCCAGCGTACACTTCTTGAGTACGAGAAGTACATCTCGTGGTCAGGAACGCCGACTGTCATCTGGCGCCGAACAGGCCAGATAGCAGCTGTTGGCAAGGAGTTCTGCATCTTGACAGGGTGGTCACGGCAGCAGCTTCTCGACCGCGAGGGCCGTGGTACGGGCATGTTCATTGTCGAGCTGATGCAAGATAACTCGGTGCTCGAGTACTTTGAGATCTTCAGCAACATCTCGTTTGGCGACTCGGTTGGAGCCACCATGTCCGAGTGCGATCTGCTGACTCCCGACGGCAAGGTCATTCGCACATCGTCCATCTGGACGCTCAAAAGAGACGTCTTTGGCATTCCTATGATGATAGTGGGCAACTTTCTACCCATCTTGCCATAATCTCTATAGGCTGTGTACATTATTCCATTTTTCATTAATCCCCAAAAATGATGCTACTTGTCTACTGAGCAAGAATCGTCTTGACAAAGTCTGAGTTAGAATAGTCGTAGGAGCCCATTGCTAGGGAGCCCGTGAGTATGGCTAGGGAGTCACAAACACGGGCTCACAGTTAACTTACCAGTGTAGTTGACGTTGCCGTCACGGGTGACGTTGACACCACGCAGCAGCTCGTCGACCTCAGAGTCCGACAGCTTCTCACCAAGCGAAGTGAGAATATAGCGCAGCTCACCAACACCAATGAAGCCGGTCTGGTCCTTGTCGAACACCTGGAAGCCGCGGATGTAGTCCTCGGGTTCGCCCAGCGACTTGAATCCGTCGGGGCGGTTGACGATCTTGACAAACGTGTCGTAGTCGACTGGTGTTAGCAGGGGGCGCGTTTCCAAGACAGCAAACAACAACGTACAGTCACCGGAAACGGTTTGCTCGAGGCTATCGATCTCGGCGAGCGTCGGGTTCTGGCCAACAGCGCGTAGCAGGTCGCCGAGAGCCTCGGCAGGGATACGGCCGTTACCCTTTTTGTCAAAGAGCGCGAAAGCGTCCTTGTATGCCTTGGAGTTCTGAGCAGGCTTTATTAGCAATGGAACCTAACTGTACGCGAATACTCACCGCCATTTCTAAGGTATCACGTCTGGTAATGTGCAGTTGATATCAAATTAGTGTGACGTGACGGGGTTTGTTTACAGTTTGTTGATCGGGGTAACTCCAGCCGCACCAAGCCCCCCTATCCAGCCGCGCGATGCAGGTACGCACCTAAGCCGAGATATCAAAGTCATGCGATCCGCCTGTTTTGCGGACTACTTGTACTTGTTCAACGATCATGTGTCTGTCAGATGCTTTGCACATGTCGTAGACCGTCGTGAGACTGGCCATGGCGCCGACCATCGCCTCCATCTCGACGCCTGTCGGACCAGTGCACTCAACAGTACAGTCGACTTGCACGCTGCGCTCACCGACAGCTAGGGTAACGTTGATTTTGGACACGAGGATGGGATGGCACAGAGGAATGATGCTAGGTGTCGCTTTGACAGCCATTATTCCAGCCACGCGTGCGACTCCCAGCACATCGCCTTTCTTCATTGAATTGGCCCTGATGAGCGGAACAACGCCGTCGTGCGAGAAGTTGAGAACTCCACGAGCCGTAGCTGATCGGTGCGTATTCTTTTTTGACGAAACGTCGACCATGTGAGCTGATCCGTCTTCGTCAACATGCGTGAGGCCTCTGGCGACTGATGCGCTTGTACTAAACAGACGCGCCGAAGACCTCGGTTGAAATGCATTATTGGGCCGTGCAAATAACGGCATTTTCGGAGCAAAAGACCAAGCGTCTCTTTTGCAATAAATAGAATCATCTGATGTTAGCAGTGGACTTGGCATGTGCATAGCGAAAACGGACCCACCAATAAGGATCATGGGCCGGTTGTCGAGCTTCTCGAGCTCGCCAATACCAGCATGCTTCTCCTTTTTCCCCTTTACTGCGGTCCCTATGACGCTGAGGAGTTCTGATTCCGAGGCACCGCCGCGTAACATGTCTCTTAGAGATACTTCGTCGTTACCAAAAAGGCACACCTTGAGGTTACCGTCGCTGGTGATGCGCAGACGGTTGCAGGAGCCACAAAAGTGAGACGTCATGGAGGTGATGAAGCCAATGCGGCCCGCATGGCCCGGGACCTCAAACACTTTGGCTGTATCCCCCCGCACCACGGGAACACGCTGCAGCGTCGGGTAATGCTGCTCAATGACAGATCGCATCTCCTCGTAGCTGAACATCTTCTGTGTCGACCACTTGTTGCCGGCAAAGGGCATGTATTCGATGAAGCGGACTTCGACGGGCTTGGACTCGGTGAGGCGTACAAAGTCGAGGATCTCGTCGTCATTGACAGATCGCATGACGACGCAGTTGATCTTCACTTTGGGGATTCCTACGCGCAATGCCTCGTCAATAGTCGCAAGCACTTTGGACAGACCTTTGCGGCGCGTCATGATCATATACTTGCCATCGACCATTGTGTCGAGACTGATATTGATAGCCGAGAGGCCGTGAGCCTTGAGGGCCTCAAGCTTGCGGGCCAGCGTGATGCCGTTCGTTGTAATGGCAATGTCGCGCAGACCGGGGATTGCACCCAGCTCAGCCACTATGTCGAGAAAGTCTTTGCGTACCGAGGGCTCGCCGCCAGTAAGACGGATCTTTGACACTCCTTGCGACACAAAGAGTCGGGCCACGGCCACAATCTCGTCTTTTGTCAGCAGTTTAGAGTCTGGCGTCAGTTCGACACCCTCTTCGGGCATACAGTAGACACAGCGTAGGTTACAGCGCTCGGAAATGGAGATCCGCAGGTAGTCGTGCTGACGGCCAAAAGTGTCGGTGAGGAAGTCGGAGAAAGGTCTTGCTGAGCGGATCGCGTTCCAGCGCGGAGACACCGCATGTTGGCTAATGTCGGGAGCAGCAGTGCTGTTATAACGGCGCAGACAGGTGCCGGCTTGGAACCGAGAGACTTGTCGGGCAAGATACCGTGAAGGAGTAGCCCCCACAGCAGCGAACCTCGTACGAGTCATAGTAGGAGACTAAGACGGCAAATAGGAGCCGCTGATTAGCAACCGATAGCAGCCGTGTCCATTATACGGCTATCGAGCCCTGTGTCCAGCCATAGGTGTAGGCTGGGGTTAAGACGAGGAACTGCCGTGGATGTTTCAGAAAGTGGTCCAGCCATACAGACGTTGAACTACTCCACTATTAGTTTCAGACTCACTTTTCAGGTTTCCTTCTAGTCTCAGTCTCGACAGCTACCAGTCATAGCTTCCAGTCTTAGCTTCCTTAATCGTGTGCTCTTCACACTTCAGTGCAGAACCAGATAAAATCGACACAACAGAATTAATCTGATTCTAACAGTAGTACCTACATCTCAGTGAGTATTGCACTTCTGCATAACTGCGGGAAGAGCACTTCGTTAGTTAGTAGCATCACTTTCGTGAATAGCTGAAAACATCACACCACCGCACCGTAGAGTAATGCAAAGGAGCTGCACTGGATCAGCAGGGGACCAGGACGTAAATTCTTTAGGCACATGCTACGACACGAGGCCAACAGAGCCAATTGAGAACCACAGACAAGGCGAAATGCCCATGTATTCTGGTTCTAATGTCTTGGCTACTGCGGGGACGATAGCGGTTTGGGCTCAAAAGTCAGGCCAGTTTCACAGTGCCAAGAAACGACGATGTGCTGGATAGGCACGTGGGAGCCAAATGTATACCGGTAGAGGAGGCAGTTATGAGTCGTTGTAGGCGGTTCTAGAGATAGAAACTGTTGAAGTGGTATTGTTCGTACAACAGGGAGTTGGGGGTTGCGGTGTTGGGTTGTTAGATATTATAGGGTAGTCTCCACACGGCGTGGAAGAAGATACCATACATGCGGCGCCGATAAGGTCTTCATGGGGATGGGGTCTGGTGCTGGGTACCACAGGACCACTGCGGGGCATGTGCCTCGGCCTTTTGCGTCGGCTTTTGGCTTGTTTCCTCCGTTGCCCCTTGACAGTCTATCCACTGCTTCTACAGCCCTTCTACCCCGCCGGTCGGCCGTACATCGCCGACCTCTTCTCACGTGGACCCGAGACCGGATACAAGCAGCAGGAGATGAAAGGTCCGGATATGCGCGGCTGGTTGATCCGGTGACAAAGTTTTGGCGGAGCCGACACGGCCCACGGAGAACGGGGATCTCAAGAAACTTCATTGACTCCATATGGTCCAAAAAGTGGTACCAATTTATTGAATACGTTCGTAGTGGTCGAAACACGCCCCTCTTGGCGTTGTGCTATTGGCTAGGACGAGCCGAGTTACAACGGCTCAGCGCGCGGCTTGCGTCGCCTAATTTTTTATTGTGTGTTTTATTTTTCGACCTGCGCGGGCCGGCCCGGCCGCTTGTGACGTCCTCCAACCCCCCCTCAGCAAGCCCTTCTCAGCCGGTACCTCCAGCAATCTAAACAGTATAAATAATGGCCGGGTCCTCGGAATTGGAGGCCAACGACATGGTTCCAGAAATCCCACACGCCCAAGGCATCTCGCGCACCACCACCGAGTTACCACCGTGCGCCGTCCAGATCCACCCTCTCAACAGCTCGCTCGTACTTGTCGGCACCTATCTTCTCGACGACTCGACGCGCCGTGGATCCCTTGATATCTATGTCATCAAGCAAGGCAAATTGTGAGTTATTGCTATATATTTTGTCTTGATTGCCATTCTGCTGTCGTTGTACTAACCACAGTTCCCTGCTATCATCGCACCCTACTGATTCATCGATTCTTGATGTCAAGATCTCGCCCCATGATCCAGCACTCGTGTTGACGGCGCAATCAACGGGATCCGTCATGGCCTGGCGCATTGATGTCCATGGAGATCAGCCGAAGCTGACGCAGCTCGCCGAGTTCCAGCTGTTTGACACTGAGACTCTTGTGCTAGCACTCTGCTTCGCGCCCGAGGATCCAGCTACTGTCTCGGTCACTCTATCGTCGGGTGAAGTGGCCGTCCTGCGCTTTGATAGCTCGGGAAATCTCGTCGTTGTTGGCCGCAGCCAGACTCATCTACTCGAGTCATGGACGTCGGCCATCGGATCCACAAACCTGTCGAAGGTGCTGTTCACAGGCGGAGACGACAGCCTGTTGGCAGCACACGACATGCGCCTCATGTCTCAGAGCGAGTCAGGCATTATCTGGATGTCTATGAAGCTGCATGGAGCTGGCGTTACGGCCATTCTGCCTTCGTCGCGCTCGTGGCTCTCTGACAGACCCAACCTGCTGTGGACAGGCAGCTACGACGACCACCTGCGATCCATTGATCTGCGCGTCGGTCCTGACAACCAGTTAGAATCGTACCTTCTACCGACCGTCAGTGCCGATCTCAATACTGGCGGTGGTGTCTGGCGGCTTGTACCATCTCCTGTTGAAGGAGATGACCGTGTGTTGGCCTGTTGCATGTATGAAGGTGCACGCATCGTTCGACCTGAGAAGCCGCCGCGAATCGTGCGCACCTTTACCAAGGGCCATCAAAGCATGGTGTATGGCGGCGACTGGACACAAGATGGCAAGTCTATTGTTACGTGCTCGTTCTATGATAAGCAACTGCAGTTATGGTCGAGCCGCGAGAAGGAAGTTCCTGACGGTATGCAATACGGAGAGTACAATGCTGCCGCAGGAGCTGCCGTCAAGGAATGGACTGAGCGTGTCTAAGTGTTGTACGACTGCCAGTTACGACGATGTTAACGAATAACGATTTTGAATGGACCCATGAGAAGATGTGTACATCAGAGATCTATGAGCTTTGAGACTCTAAGAGACTTGTACACATTAGACGAATATGGGATACCAAATGACTTGAATGACTTTTAGACATATGAGAATGAGCGTGACACACAATTGAGGCCGATGTAGTACACTACCGGATGATCCGTGTGTGTGTGGTATATGAAAAACTATGTACAATTCGCATTGATACGAAAGAAGTAGCTGTAGTACATGGAAGGGTAGAACAGTTGAGCCAACAGAATCCACGTGCCCTCCTTCAATAGGAATCTACGTGCTTTCCTCCAGTAAGGGCCTACGGCTCTCCTCGAATAACCTACTTAAAGGACGTCGTCACGTCCAGCTTGATGGCGCCCTGGGCCTCAAGCTCTTTGATCCGGGTCTCCCGCTTGATAGTCGACACACGCTTCGACTTGAAGTACGTGACCTGTGTTAGAAGAGCTTTCACTTGGGATGTAGCGTGATACTCACCCAACTGTCGATGCACTGTTTCTCAAAGGCCGTATTTTCGACTCCACACTTCGATTTGGTCAGGGCGGGGTCTGCGTCGGCGTCTATGATCGAGTTGGCGTCCAAGCAGGCAAACAGCTTGTCGCGAGCGTCCCAGCACTCTTTGCGCGACGATTTGTGTGTCATTTGCTCGGGTTTCGCCTTATCCGAGTCACCGAACCAAGCCATTTTGACGGAGGTATTTGTGAGTGAAGAGTAGTTGAAGAGAACCGGAAGCTACGCCGCACAGTCGCAATATAAGAAGAGGGTGACTAGCAGGGACAAGAATAATAAGATTGAATGCTTATATAGATAAATACATGTGTAGGTCGTGGCGGCTACTCCCTGGTCACTGAATCGATCCATTGTCTGAGACGGGCAGGATCGACTTGTCCTTCGGGTGCGAACTTCGACACAGGGATACCGCCTCGCAGAGCCACGACCGTGGGGATGGACGTCACCATGTACCGGTTAAGCAGCTCGGCGACACCCGGTTCATTGGCCTCAATGTCGACGAGTGAGACGGGGCGCTGGTCGGGCTCGTCAATGGCAGTTTCCAGGTGCTGAGTCAACTCGTTAGACCGCTTGTCGTTGAGGATGGTGAAGTTGGCGAGCAACGGGTTGGGCAGCACCAGCAGTGGCTCGAACTCAGACTCGAAGCGCAGCGGCACAGCGAAGCGACGTGTGGCACGGGCCGAACCCGAGTATGCGCGGTAGCCAGCGACGCCGAACAGTGCGCCTGAAGCGCCGGCAACAAGCCATTTAGCCATAGGAAGCGACATGTCTAGTGAAGAGGTTGGAGGATGAAGTGGAGGTCGCAAGCAAGTTGGCGAGGCTCGAGCATGGGTTTAGGGCGGGGACTCGAAGAAGACCGAAACCAGAGGAAAGGGCAGTTTAGAGTAGCCAACAGAAGGGATAATAGAGCCGAGGTAAATGCAGTAAGTGGGCCCTGGCAACAAAAGACAATGGGAAGGAAAGACAGAAAACTTCAACTGGCGGAGTCCGAAGCTATTTGAGGCAGATGGGGCCTCTATGTTCGGTGGAATCTCTGTGACGACAGTCCTGAACTATGATTTCTGCATTAGGTTCGAAGAAGGTAGACTCGAAATGATTAACTCAGGGAGCTTATAGGAATAAAGCCTCACCAGACAACTGCGATCATTTAAACACCGGCGGAGATGACACCCATAATACACAGTTTAATGACGATCTGGCCGTTTACGCGAGGGTACCGGCAGGCCGTGCCGTTGACCGGCAGCACCCGCATGCCGTTAGTAATAGCCGTGACAAATGCACGACAAATGCACTACAAACTGCATATGGTGCCAGTGTGGGGCTGCCTGCCGAATATATAAGCAGGGCGCCAGTCCAGTTACTTACCTGTTCTTTTTAACTAATATTGCCAATTGGTAATAGTCTCTGGTTTAACGTCCATCTCCGACGCCTTTGCTGGAGTATCGGATCACTTAGGTTAGAACCAATCTAAGTCTAAACGCGCAAAAGGCCGGAAATTTGGCTGTTGCCCACCACCACAGCAGAGAATAAGCAGCAGCATCAGAGTATAAAGGAGAGCCACACATCCTCTTTTCTGTGCCTGTGTTTCTCTCTCTGTGTGCCACCATCCTAATTTTTCTGTTGTCATGAGCTACTCGCACTACTCGTCTTCTTCCTCGTCTCTCGAAGACCCCGTCGACCGGTTGACGCTCTCGAAATTCGTCACCCATCTTCCAGCCGAGCAGCCGCACCTCTCGCTCTATTCGCTTGACTCTTCTTCTGCCAGGCACAACCACCACCACCACCATCACCACCATCACCACAAGTCCTTGTCATCTGCCTCGCACGGCCCCGTCATTCCACACATTGCTTTGCACTCACCCATCAAGGAAATGACTGACGACGACAGCGACGACAGCCAGCGTGCCGGCCGCCCCTCGAACATCGACATACCGCCGACTGGCAGGTCGATGGCCGCCGCGGCCCTTCGGGACCCAGTGTTCGGCTCCATGTCCATGGTCTCGCCAGCCTTCACGCCTGTTTCATCGCACGCTTCGCCCGTACCGTCTCTCCAGGGCTCTGAGATTGATTTGACTCGTGCCCTGCATGCCGTCAGCAGCTCTGTCGCCAAAAAAGCCCACGGAGCCGAGCTCGTTGAACGCAGCCTCGAGGATGAGCTGCCCGAGGTCTTCTGCGAGTCACGCGCCCGCATCCCCACCACCTCGGGAACGGAAATATACCTGCATCTGTACCGGAACAACGTCGACAACAAGGAGCATCTGGCCATTGTGTTCGGTCAGGATATCCACTCCCGCACGCTTTTTGCCGAGCGCCCCGGCGAGACAGAGCAGGATCGCATGACTCGTGGTGCATACGTTGGAAAACTGTACCCCGGTCGTTCGAGCAGCAAGGAGGACGGAGCACGGGATATCGACACCTTGTCGAGCTCGTCGGTTTCTTCCGACTCTCCGAAGACACCCGGAAGCAGCACTGATGCTGTCTCGGACACGCTTGTCCGCATCCACTCTGAGTGCTACACAGGCGAGACTGCATGGTCAGCACGCTGTGACTGCGGAGAACAGTTAGACGAGGCTGCTCGTCTCATGGCCAAGGAGGGCCGTGGTGTCATTGTGTACCTGCGCCAGGAGGGCCGCGGCATTGGTCTCGGTGAGAAGCTCAAGGCCTACAACCTCCAGGATCTCGGTGCTGACACTGTCACAGCCAACCTCATGCTCCGACACCCTGCTGATGCTCGCTCGTTTGGTCTTGCTACTGCCATTCTGCTCGACCTTGGCCTCAGTCACATTCGCCTGCTGACAAACAACCCCGACAAGATCACGGCCGTCGAGGGCAAGCACAAGGAAATCAAGGTCACCCAGCGTGTGCCCATGGTCCCGCTTTCATGGCAGAACAAGGGAGGCTTCAAGAGCCAGGAAGTGGACAAATACCTCAAGACAAAGGTCCAGAGAATGGGCCATTTGCTCAACTTAACGGAGATATAACTGGGCTCTACCACATTTCACCCGCACGAGACTGATGAGACAAGCATACGACACTACTGCATATAATGCCTGACGATTGATAAAAAGTACTGGAGGGATATACACCACCCCTTTGAGCTGGTACACCTGACGAACCTGGTGATGCTGGTTCCATTGACCTTTACAATAATACCAAATAAATACATTTTTGGGGATAAGTCAAGAACAAAAACTACTTCTGTAACCACTCCTTCGGCACTCTTCCCAGTGCCCTGCCATCCACTCCTTTGTCACTCTTCACATTGCCCAGCCGTCGGGATAATCCTGAAGCCAGTACTCCCATGTTCCAAGGTCAAATAGAACGGGCTGCTTTGACGTCAGCGCACTTGCTGGGGTCTGCGACGGAGCATGGTCCATCGGCACAGCCTTGGATCCTAGATTAACATCGTCAATGGGATGCAGCATAGACGAGACAATGCGCAACTTCTCCAGGGTGTCTTCAGATGTTCCTGCCTTGTACTTCTCGAGAGCAGAGATAATGGCGAGACCCGTGCGCGCCAGCCGAGCTGAGGATGCATTGATACTTGGTCCATTCCCCTTACTTTCAACCTGCTGCAGCAGCCATGTGAACGTCTTGTACGTTGACAGTGTTGAATTGCCCGACAGGTAGTACTGATTAGTGATGGACACCTCAATAGCGTAGTACAGTGATTCGTCCACAAGAAACACCGTCATGTCGTGAGTTCCGATGCTCTGTTCATATTTGACAAACTCAGTAGCAAACTTGCAGAAGCTCTCGTTGGCAAGCAAAAACTGTTCACAGCTGAAATAGCGGTACCGAGAGTTATCCGACGCCAGGAAGACGCGGTGGATACGCGAACGCAAAAAATTCTTGAGACACGCCAAGTATAGCCTACCAATATGGATGGCATTCTTGTACGGCAACGGTAGCTGGTTGACATCATAAAATTGCGACATCTCGGATGGCAGCGAATACATCCACACGCTCAGTTTCTGATCAAGCTCCATGAGCGAGCGGTTCGAGGGTTCCGGCGCATACAACTCATCCATATACTGCTCATAAAACGGCACGATACGGTTCAAAAAGTCGCGGAATGTTGTGTCAAAGTCAAACTTAGGACTGGCCTCGGGGAACTTGCAATCGTACATCTTTGACGAGAAGGAGTAGGGGCGGCCAAGGATGATGGCCATTTTCCGCTCTAGGTACAGCAGCGAGTACCAAATGCGCGAACGCTCTCCCTGCATCTTCACTTTCTCCGCCTCGGAGCCAAACCAAGGCCATTCTCGGTGATAGCCCATACCAACAGCGGTTGTAATAGCCATACCGGCCTGAATCCAAGCTTCTTCGTGCTTTCCACGTAGATCAAACGCCTGAATACGAAGCATTAAGATGATGAGCATAACGTTGGACATCTCGGAGCTAGTACCGCTGAGCTGGTCGGTAAATAGTTCCTGACTCCGGCGACAATACAGCTCTGCCTCGGCGTCTCTGCCCATGAACAAGCACCCCATTGACAGCACTTGATAGATGAGGGCGTTGATGGACGCAACATTATCCGTCTTGAGCCATCCCAGTAAATCTGCCCAATTAAAGCAGCTAATATACCAGTGCAGCGAGTCATGATACACCTCAAGAATCGCATACAGATCCGGGATGGTGTCCACAGGAAACGCCTCACGCGACTCATCAGATAGAGCGTATGGACCGCGGCAAAGCAGCAGCGAGGGGCCTGACGAAGGACCAAAGTACCGCGAAATTTGACGCTGGTCGTTGAGTCCTAGACGCAGCACGAAGTTGGACATGTACCTTTGGTCGGCGCCCGAGTCGGTGCGCGAGGCTGCAGTCGCCTTGGTAGAGCTGTCGACGGGCTTAGCGCCTGCTATAGGAGCTATAGGAGGAATGGAACCTGCTCCGCTGAGCGACCGCCCGCTAGGTGGAACATCTGACTGTGGACAGGCACCGACGCCGCCACTTGTCTCGGCAGTCGTGTTCGATACCGTCGATACGGCTGACATGGAACCTGATTTGTCAGTGCTGCTCGTATCGGAGTACGGCGAGTTCATGAGATTCACGCTGACATCAGCCGCCACGGGACCAGTACTGTTTGGCTGGTAGAGGTTCGGGGCTTGAACAGGCGTGGGGTTACTGCGAACATGTGACTGCACACCGTTGTACGGGCTGTATTCGGCGCTGGATTCTTTCGTCTCCAAGGGACGAGGCACCACCGTCTTCATGGCTGGAGGTGGGTTTGCTCCTGCATCGTAGACACACGTGATGTTGCGGATCTGACAGTTGACACACGGAAGTTGTTTACAGCACTTGCGCTTCGCCTTAGCACAGGGAAGGCATGATTGGTGCGAGCGGTTGCGACGTTTCTTGGCTGGCGGACCTTCTTCCAGCATCGTTAAAGTAGAAGTATAGAGGGGTAAGGCCCGCGGGTTTTCGAGTAGCATTTAGGCTTACAAAGCGCAAGCCGTGTGCACGGCTGCTGCTGATTTAAGGGTATTTCCCTATGCAGAAGTCCGGGGCATCAGTCAGCCGGTCGATGGCGCACTTTGGGAACAAGACAATCAGCTGGTGAGGTGTTTAGAATTCGGCATATTTAGGTGAATGCATACTGTAGGGTATTCTGTTCACGTTTTGGTTGCCTGCCAACTTCCCGTGTATAGTACGGCCCTTTTCTAAAAGCATGCGGCTGTATAGATCCTCCGATATCGCCCGCGGCGTTAACCGCTGGAAGCATCTACGAGCTCTGTGGGTCTCTACGGTTCGCAGTCCACACAGTGATCTCCTTGCGGAGCCTGTTCAGATAAAGTCTCGCTGCTTGAATCCTGTGTAGCTGCCGCTGTTGTTCCGGTAGTTGCTGAACTGTGACGGTCCACATGGCCCAGGTCTCGGTGCGGATCAATGACGTCCCGGACTAACCGCTTCAAGTCCTTGGAATCCGGGAACCCTCCGTTCATCTTTCTGTCCCAAAGTAGCACGGGCTCTTTGTCGCCTAATTGGATGTGCACTGTGAAGATGCCGCCTGACCGTGGAATTAACGCTACCTCGCCGAGATCCTCGCCAAATGTAGACAGCAGTTCCTGTAGGTACCATGTCGCTCGAAAGTTCCAGCGGCACTTGGTGCAAAACTCAATGGCAATGCGCGGTTTGGCTGTGTCGTGAGTCATGCTGTAATGTGCGTATATGCTCTTTTATCACTGTATGTCTCTGTCTGTTATACAGTAGAAGAGAAGTTTGCGAAGAACACCGTATGAATGAATCAATGTAATGGATGATAGAGAGCTAGGGATTCAGGGCAAGGCACATTCAGGGGTCGACCCCTGCCCAAACACAACTTATGAAATGGGGTATAATTAGTCGCGGGGTTCCCCTTAGTTTCATCGTCTTTTCGGTACCAATTGACCGGTCAATTGATTCGCCATGCCGACGTTTTCCGACAGTTTCTGGTCGCCGAACTACGCGTCAGGTAGGTGAATTGTCACCCGGCCACATGCCCGCTAACCCAGGCTTCAACCTGCTGTTCGACAAGCTCCAGCAAGGATGTGTAGAGAACGATGAGGTGCTGGCTCTAGCAGCAGCGCGTGCTGATGCTGAAGAGGCTTATGGTAACCGCCTTCGCGACCTTCCATTGTCATTCCAGCCCAAGCGTACAGGATTTGCTCGCGACGATGGTGCCTCGCTGCGTAAGGCCTACGAAGGCATCCTCGACGAGATGTCCAACGAAGGACGGCACCATCTTCAGGTAGCAGAAAGTGTTCGGCGCATGGTTTTGGTGCCGTTTGGTAAGTGGGCTGACGAGCACCGCCAGCGTGTGGAATACTCGCATTCTGTACTCAAGGACAAGCTTAAGAAGTACGACAAGGAGCTTGTCGAGGTCCAGAAATGCCAAAAGCGCTACTTCAACAAGTGCAGAGTCATGGAGGAGTTGAAGGATGTGGGTGCTGCTGAGGATGCGAAACTGTCTGCCACAACTACGTCTACTTCCACTTCTACCACCGAACCCGACGGTGCTGTTTCTGCTGCTGATGGCTCCGAGGCGGCTTCTGACTCGTATGCTCCTGACCAGTCGCTTGAACTTGGGGACTTTGTGTTCACACCCGAACAGGCTGTACCGCTATTACGTCGTATGTTGACCAAAATTCCCCAGAAAAACATTCGCGTTCCTATTTTGGGTACCTATGACCACGTCTCGTCGGGTGATGAGATAGTAGACTGGGTGAAGGCCAATGTCCAGGGCTGCGATTCACTTGCGAAGTCCGAACGTTTCGGTCAGAGTCTTGCCAGCGAAGGATTTCTGCGCCTCGTGGGCCAGGTCGGCAACAAATTCGCCAACAGCTCAGTTATGCACTACCAATGGCGCAAGCAGGCCTACACCTACGCTGGAATGGATCTTTCCGACGCCCAGCGTGATCTCATTACTCCGCTTGTCGGCGAGTACCTAAGCGAGACGATCCACAACTACATCTCCAACCCGCATCCGGACGAGACTCCTGAAGAGCGCTTGCGCCGCGAGGTCTACGAGCTCGACCAGCGTTACAAACAGGCGGTGCTGAAGCTCGACGACATTCGTTGTAACCTCGAGGAATCGGCCATTGACCACATGCGATTTATGGAACGGTGCGAGATTGACCGCTTGCGTGCTTTGAAGGCTGTCTTCCTTGACTTCCTAGCGGCTCTCTCTAACGTTGTGCCTAGCATCCAGTCATCTGTCGACAAGCTGCTGCTCTACCAGGAGACAGTGCACCCGTCTAACGATTTGCGGTACATTCTTGAGAGCTACCGCACCGGCTCTTTCTCGCCAAAGGTGACAACGTACGACAATTACTACGACTCGGCAGCCGACCAGACATTTGGTGTTGACCTCGAGCTGCGCTGCCGTGGCGACCGCAAACGTGTGCCGTACATTGTAGCTACGATTTTAGGTCACATGGATGCACAGTATCCCGATCTTGAAAACGACGAGGTGCGCCTCAATACCTGGATTGTCAGCGTGCCGCTCAAGTCGACGCACGCTCTTCGCCGTGAGCTCAACACAGGAACCGCGTTCCCTCGGGAACTCCTCAAGAAGTACGAAGCCCCTATTGTTGCCAGCACACTGAAGCTGTATCTTGTGGAGCTGCCGGACTCGGTCATTCCGTCGTCTCTATATGACATTGTCAAGACTATTTATTCGCAGCATGGCAACGACGAAAACCCGTCTCTCCGTATAACGGCCATTCACAACACGTTCTCTCAGCTGCGCGTTGCCAACTTGGCTACACTCGATGCTGTCACCACTCACCTCACGCGTCTTGCTGCAATTACCAATGCTTCTCCCGAGTATGTTGGCCAGCTGGCGCAAGAGTTCTCCCATTGCTTGCTGCGCCCGCGTGTCCAGTCTGCTCTTACGCTCGGCGACCGACACGCCTACCTTCTTGTCAAGGACCTCCTCATGTACCGCGAGGACATCTTTTCAGAGCTGAAACGACACAACTCTGGCGCTTCCATTCAGCCTTCACTCAAAGCAGCAAACTCATCAACGCCTGTTCGTCGCGAGAGCCTGAAGGATCGCATGAACGCCCTGTCGCTGAAAATGAAGAGTCCCGGTACTAAGCCAGATGGCCAATCCGCAGAGCAATCGCACGCTAGTAATGGTACAGACAACAGCAGTACATCTACTGGTTCAGCTGCAGCTCCTGTTGATGAGTCTGGTGATTCTTCCCAAGGATATGCGGAAGAGGTCTACGATGACGCGGTCGAAGAGCAGCCTGCGGCATCTAGCGATGCGGTACAGAGCGGAGGTCGTCGCAACGAGAGTCTCACAGCCATCAAGCTCGATGAGGTACCCCCTGAGCCTGTCAGTTAGATATCTGTTGCCTGTCCGAGCACTTCTAGAAACCCGTTCATAGTCATTCTAAGCGCTGCAGCGCCTACACCTAGTAAAGTTCATGCGTTAAGCTAGCGTAATAAATAAAGTCATCTGTAAAAGACCTTGAGGCGGTCAGAGAAGCTGGTGGTAGTCGTAGTGGCCGAAGATCGCAGTTCGTCTTCAACATCGGTTTCGTCTTCTTCGGAATCAGCAGCTGCAACAGCGGCAGACTTGGCGTTCTCCTGCTTCACGAAAAGCCTGCGGGGCTTGACGTCAAAGTCTGCAGGGTCTTTGTCGCGGGGGAAAGGTCGAAACACCTTTTTACCTCTGAAAACGTACCACATGCCCGGCATGTCTGGCGCGTGAGCCTGATGTGGATGCTGCTGTGTCGTCGACACGCTGTAGTCATTGATTTCATTGTACATCGCCTCGTGATCCGATAGAATGTTGAATGGCTTAACCTTGACAGGCGTTGTGGAGCCAGTCACGGAGCTTGTTGATCGGACGTGACGGCGCGGGGTCCTGCCACGACCAGCAATTGGTGAGTGGCTCGGAAACAGGTTACGCGACAGCGAGTTGCCGGGAGTGCGCGCATTCATCAGAATGTCGACCGTCTCTTGGTGTCGCTTACGGTGTACTGGCGTGTCTGCTGGTGTCAGCGGCACGACAGGAGCAGCAGTGGGCACTGGTATGTCCAAAGTGGTCCTCGCTTTGGGGTTCGACGCGACATCATGAGGCTTCCGTCGATACACAGGGGCATCTGGCTCATCTATAGGCGCATACCGTGGTGTCGACGGTGTGAACAGCGAAAAGGTACCCGGTGCTGCGAGCTGTCTGGGCGGCGTAGAAGGAACCGTCGAGTCCATGGCTCTCTAGTGAAACGGAGAGTTCAAAAAGTCAGTGAGGCCCTTTCAACACGGACGGTTGGTGGATGAAACAAAGAACGCGTACAAGGTGAGTGGCGAATGTTCCAAGATACAGACGTCTGGGGTGGGTATGCGGGAAATCGAAATGGACAGGCGGGACGTGGGTCGTTTCTATGGTGAAATCGGAGGGGGGAGGCTGGCTGGCATTCAAATGGGGAAGCAAAATTACGCGTCCCGCTCCCACCCTAGCCCTGGAAGTCTGAGACGCGTTTGAGAGAGGCAGAAAGAGAGTTTTAGCACGATAGAGAAAGAGGAAACTGGGGAATAGAGGATGTCTGGTAGAGCAGTGAAGTGAGCTAAGGAGGGAATTGGATGATAGGTGATCGGTGGAGATTAGATCCGCGGATAGGAATCCATTGGGTGGAGAGGTGTGGTGCGAGGATTGCGAAGCACTCCGGGAATTAAACGATAGGAAAGGAAGATGGATGGAAGGAATAATTGTAAAGAATTTGCGTGTGAAAAATGCATTGAGTGTCTGTTCATTCTAATGCGTGCTGTTGCTTGGTAACCAGCTTGTGTGAGTTGAATGAGATGCATGATGAGGTGGTGGGTAACTCGGGGCAGGTGATGGATAGGAAGGGCACAAATGGATTGGGGCAGTTGAGGTGAACGAAGCTGATAGGAAACATTTTATTTGACAATTGAATACAGCTGAGTTCCTGAGCTGTGATAATCTGCAAATGGTTAGTGTTGTTACGAAGGTTCACGCTCTGTAACTAGACTATAAGGGTATTATGAAGCGACTAGTTCGTCGCTCGTCGTTAGTGGCTTCGACGTTTATTTGCAATAAACTTCACGCATTCATTCAAACATTAAAGATTGATAAATTGTTAATGAAGGAGAGCATCGCAAGTTGTATCTTAGCTCAATGGCTGACCACTACTCTCTAATCCTCCTCTATTACCCCTGAATCGTAAGGCTGGTTTCTAGGGCAAGAACTCTACGAAGTATAGTTATACCACTCCCTGACTCTCACTCACTTATTCACGCACTCGCAATGGACCGAATTCGCCGAAGGTTGACGTTTTTCGTCGACTTCAAGCACGACGCCACGTCCTCGGAGTTCCAGGTCGCTGATGACGGCAAGAGCGTGGAAGTGTCCAACACAAGCTCGCCGCGTCACTTGCGAGTCGTCATTCCGCACAACCAACAGGACCCCCAAGTAAGTCACAACGCCCCGGGTGGAATTCGAGTGACGCATGCTAACCCAGCTTCGTAACTTATTGGAATCGACTAAAATACAGATCAACTGGTCAAACCCTTTGCGGTATTCGCAACAAGTAGCGTACAAGACGCCTCGTGAACCTGGCCTTCATATCGAAGCATCTCTCGATACACCATGGTAAGTGTGACTCGTATATCCGATTGACTTCATTTCTGACACTTAGGGAATCTGTTTTGCGACTTTTATATGCTCTGGGGTTTGATAAGCCCGTCAATGGACCAGTCGAGACGGACAATTGGAGATCATTGTACCTTGAACAGCTGCCAGACACTTGGACTGATCCCGTCACCCGTGCAGCTATCCATCCGTTCTTGTCTTACATTGACAACGAAATCGACGCATTCACATTGTCGTATGGCAAACAGCCTCTAGAACCATTGCCGAATCAGCTACCTACCGACCTCATACTGGAGACCTACTCTACTGCTCCACAGGCGCCAATCACAATCGAAAAGGTCTCTTTCACAGAGGACGAGAAGGTCGAAGTAGGTCTTCTTGATAGTACATCTTCTCCTGACCACCTCGGATGGATGCTGTCTGGGGTTGTACGCGATCTCGACAAGCCTGCAACCCCTCCTTTTGAAAAGGTTGTTTTACACTACGCCTCTAAACACCTGACCGTCCCCGGGGCCCGGTTCACAGCTGACTTTCAGCGTCCTGTGGGCCTGCATCCAAAGCATATACTTGAATTGAGCGCCAAGGCAGTGACTGCTCCTCAAGATGTGTGTCGTCTCTACGCCAAGTACTCAATTCCAAACTGGCTCTTCCTAGACCAGTACCAACTCGCAGATTTGGACAGGACAACCGCTACCTCGCCTGCTACAGGCAAGCTTGTGGCCCTATGGGGGGAAACAGATCTCGAGGCTCCAGTTTGGTCTGTTGATGGCTGGGGCAGCGAAGCCCTTGTGGAGATCTATACCCCTGACGAGCCTGTCGCCATGACATTTGGTCTCCCAATGCATTCACGGTACGAGGTCCCCCAAATGAACATGACCTCAGTTGACCGTGCTCTTCCATGGCCCCTGGTGTTCTGGGTCTGCCAGGATATTGGTGGTCAACCAAGTCCGGACATTCGCAGCATTGGATACGAGTCGCTCTTCCCCGATGATAGCATCTTCTACTACGCTGAGCCCGACACCATGGAGCTCACAACGCATTTCACCATCCCTGTGGCTCCACTAGAGCATTACACTGAAATCCAATGGTTCTCCATGCTTGTTCTTGTCAGCGGGACGCTGTTTCTTCTCTACAAGGTGTTTACTAACATCTTCAAGGTGAAGAGAGACTAGGCACTTAAAAGGTCTGACTGCTTGTCAAATAAAAGCGAGACGAAAGAGTGGTCCCCTCTCTTTCTTATTCATGATAGTTAATGCTATGATTAAATGCAATATCACCTCATCTCAAATATGTCAGTTGTCTTTGGCGGCGACTGCGCATCTCCAGAGTCTGCCAATGATGATGTCGGCTTGCTCTTGAAACTGGATCGGATATCAGGCGGTGATGGACCTGGGCTATCGAGCATCCAGGCAAAGTCGCTGTTAGCCAACGACGCCCTGATAGGTGTGTTAGAAACGACGCGGGTCGGCGACCGGACCGCGGGGCTCTCTTTCTTGTTGTTCGGAGTCGTATCAGGAGGTGCTAGGTATGGTTTAGGCTCAGTCAACAATGACGCTGGTGCATGCTTCTCTCTAGGATCAATGTCATCGAGCAGGTATTCCCTCACTTGGCGGATTTTATCAAGCGCCTGGTGTAAAACAACAGTAGAGTCAGCAAGTTTGGGTTCAAGCATTTCAAAGGTTGAAAGAGCATCCGTTAGCATCTCCGCAAAAATGGCGTTGCGTTCATAGTCAGCCTTGTCAAGATCACGAGGCAGCTGGGCCCCTGGAGTTGGCGATGTACCACGAACATGCTTATCAAAGGCACCGCGCATGCGGCGGTCAAAATCAAGACGCTGAGACACGTTTCGTGCAGCATCTTTAATAGAATCAAGGTTAAACGCGGTCGAAGATAGGTTCGCAAAACCTAAAACTGGAGAGATCTTGGGCGACGTGATTGGGCTAGCGTCCTGCTCATCTGCGCCTTCACTTGCAAATTGCTTCATAACATATTCACCTCCTTGTGGATTGAGGTTCTTTTTAAGATACAAGGCATTTGTGACGTAGACGCTGGGAGAAACAAAAGGCTCGGATGGATAGTTGAGAAGAATTGTCAGAATGCTGGCATAGTGAGGATCAGCAAGGATCTCGCCGCGGATCCGGATAAGCATCGATACGCAGATATAGTCGACGAGGTCGAGTGTTAAGCCGTCTGCAGCAAACAGACCATCCCATAGTGCGAGCGTCGTCATGAAGTCGAACTCGCGGCCAAACAGCAAGCGGATCCATCGAATGCCCCAAATCTGGGGTTCTATGTCATTTGCAGACAACACGGTGAATAGTTCTGGGTCACAAAGACGTAGAATTTTGTTCTGGATGCGCTGTGATTTAACAACAATAGGCGGCATCTCGTCTGCTGTTCCAGCAGCCTTGTGTGGACCAGGTTTGTACCACGGTTTGGCACTCTTCATGACGGCCTCAAAGACGGCCAGTGTATCGGAGAACACATATTCCTCGTCTTCTCCGTCGTAGTCGTGCGCCATGACCCACAATATGGGCCCAGCCAATTCGTGCATTCCTTGGCGGTAGCCAACATCTGGGTTTTGGCGGGCGTAAATGTATAGGACTTTCAGCAGTAGATGCTGGACTTCAGACTGTCTGAAGTACTCCATGTCAGGGAATGTTCGCTCCACATCCTGCATGATAACCTCGACGAGGTCTGACGGTGGGTCATCGGCTTCTGCCCACGCAGATGTCTCCACAACGTCAAGTCGTGATAGTGGATCATCCAAGTCTTCAAGTTCAGCGACTACCACTTGTGCTGGTTTGGCTGTCACGCCTAGAAGCTGAGACTCATATTCTTCGGCCAGTGTACTGTATTTGCGGAGGTCACGGTCCTGTGATGAAGCCCAGCTCTTTTGATCAAAGGTTCCGTACAGTAACAGCACCTTCCATAGCAACGAACGGGGAGGGAAGTTATCACTGCTGGCGCTGAGCGTGCCACGCCAGATGCTTTTACGCAGCAGTGCCAGGTCTGGATACCGCTCCGAAATGGCCCTGTTCCATCGGTTTAACAGCTGAGCACCGACCATTCGTCCTGTGGTGCACAGACGGATGTTATCAGAGATGAGATGCATATCCCGCCTATAAATATGAACAGTGCGGCTAGTACCCCGGAAGTTGGCCAACGACACGTTCAACGAGCGGTAACAGTGGAATTAAAAGGTACAATTGTCGAAAAGAAGCTGTCAATACAAGGTTCGACTAGTTATATACTTCTAGGGAAGTTTGGAGCAAAGTTTTTGAGACTTCGCGCTGAGCGAGGTTCAAAGTTGAGCTACAATCCGTGATGACGTCACCATAATGTGATCATTTACAGATTTTGACATGCCGTACAAAAGCACCGTCCACTCAATTGACTTTGTAATTGGTATATATCACAAAATAGAGCAATAATTCGAGTTGGATTCATCCTATTAATCCCTTTTATTAGCTTCTCGTTAGGCCCTCTCTAAGCTCACCCCTAAGCCTGACATATATCAGCCGTGAATAAGCTTGGCTAGTCCTCTTCCTCTAACTCCACCTTCATGTCCAGCGATACAGCGCTCAAAACGTTTGAACTGGAGAACGGTATAACCGTCGCCGACAGATCTGTGTACAAGTATGACGTCGAGGAGCAGCGAGCCATTCAGCGTGAACGACCATGGCGCAACGACCCCGGGTACTTCAAGGGTGTGCGTATCTCAGTGATTGCGTTGATAAAGATGGCGATGCATGCGCGCTCTGGTGGATCAATTGAGATAATGGGGGTCATGACTGGTAAAATTATTGACCACGAGTTTGTGGTTATGGATGCCTATCCGTTACCTGTCGAGGGAACCGAAACAAGAGTCAACGCTTTGGGAGAGGCGTACGAGTACATGGTGGAGTACCTGACGAGTCTCCAGGCAGTAGGACGATCAGAAAATATTGTTGGTTGGTACCATTCTCACCCCGGATATGGATGCTGGCTGTCGGGAATTGACGTGGGCACTCAGGCGCAGAACCAGCAGTTCCAGGATCCATTCCTAGCCATTGTCGTTGATCCGAACAGAACAGTAGCTGCAGGCAAAGTGGACATTGGCGCATTCCGCACTTATCCACAAGAACCCACTGCAGCCACATCGCGTATCTCGTCTAAAGACTCAAAAGCGGCTCAAAAGGCTGCGTCGAACGGGAGCTCGGGCTCGGCAAGCCGAAACATTCCTCTTGGTAAACTGAAGGATTTTGGCGTGCACTCGGCCAAGTACTACGAGCTGCCTATAACGTACTTCAAGAGCAGTGTCGATTCAAGTATTCTCGAAGTTCTGTGGAACAAATACTGGACACTTATTCTTAGTCAGTCGGCTCTGTCGCTGAATCGCGACTTCACGACTGACCAATTGGACGACGTGGCCGCAAAGTGCGGAGCTCTGTCTGGGAACCTTCGCAAACAGCTCATGGATCGTAATACATCACTCAACTTCCGGTCGTCAGATGGAAAGGTCTCTAAGCCCTTATCTGGTGTCGTGGACGCCAGTGCAAATGTCGTTTCCGAAGAAGTCCAAGGCCTGTTGTTTCGCGAAATGACCAGGCAGATTTGGCAATAACGCCTGTTATTTATTAAATGTAATGATTCTAATTTGCAGTTAGACGACTGTAGAGCTGTCCGTAGAATCAACGATAGCAGCATCCCAGAACTTGAGACTACAGTCAACGAGGTCGTCACTCCGTGTCCCGGAGCACGAAGCCAGCAGGGCAGCTTGTGGGATGGGATTGAAGCTGACGGATGTGGTACAAGACGCGTGGGCATCAAATGTTTCGGAAGCGTCGATGTCTATGGCCTGTGACAAGTTTTTCCAGACAGAAATTCCGCCAGATGCGCCTCCTGCATACAAGCTGCCCGAGTCTGGACTCAAGCTAGCTGTAAGTCGCTGAGCAGTCATACCATCCCATCCAAGCAGCCTGAACGCTGGCCGTAGAGCCATACGTGTGTCCAACACGGTCACCTCAGAGGAATTCCGACTTATCTGCAAAAGATAGTCATCGTCAGGCAGCCAGATCAATTGCATGGCACCTTCAAGAGACAGACTGCCTGCATTGTCGCAGATAACCTGGCCGCTGGACGCATCAAACAGCGCACATGAGCCATCAAAGCGACCTGCGGCAATAACAGAGTGATCGGCTGGCCGATGGTCTAAAGCAGAGATGATTCCTGTCGATTTCATCTCCATAAGAGGAGTCGACCCTGGCCTGTTGATGTCAAAGAGGGCCAGAGATCGTTTTGTTCCGCAGCTCAGAACGGCATCTCCGCCAGAGCCGCCGAAAGCAAGCGAATAAATAGGAGCGACTTCATCCGACTCTGCTCGCATACAGAGGTATGATAGAGGAGAAGCCATTTTCGGAGCAGCCAGATTGTACAGCTTCACAGGCATATCGCGAGTCGAGACTGCTGCGTACTGTGTAGATACATCTGCTAGCGAGAATTGCGGTAGGATCGCTGTAGCAAGAATACTGCTAGGTAGAAACCGCCTACTGAAAGGCATCAACGGCTCGGAGCATGGACTATCCAGGATATCTGGGGGAACAACGAACATGCGAAGTCCAAGGTCCTCGCTAGCCGTGACGACGCTTGACCCATCTGGCGTCCATTGGCACCATTTGAAGACCTTGTCCTCGGGGACTGTAGTAGAAACCTGGATCTCAGGAAACTCGCGCTTCCATATTTGCTGAGTACCGTCTGAATATACGTTGCCCGTCCCAGCAACGAGTTTCATGAGGTAGAAGGGAGATTTGAACGGGAACATCTATATATCGATGTGATCACGTGATGTAATGAATTTGACATTGGAGAAGGGCCGTTAATCATTATTAGCATCCAGTTATAAAAAGACCGTTAATATAAAAATATGAGAAACATGATATACTCTTTATTACTCAAGTTTTGTAAATTCTCGCCGAAATAACCTTTCATCCTGGATATACCTTGTAGATCAAACATTCTGCAGCCTCACAGACCGTAACTAAAAAAACACCCCTCTCAAATCTCAACCAAATAGGTTTGTTGACCCTTCCATGGCTTCCTCTTTCCCATATTCCCTTTGATCTAATCTCGTACAGTTTCCTTTTAACTGACAGTTACAATCTTTTTTCTTTTACCTCCTGTTCACCAGCTACTGCCCCACTCAAAGTTTCTGGTGTCGACCCCTGACAGCAAAAGCAACTGCAGCGTCTAGGGTTGACGCACATGAACCAGCCAAGTTAATTGCGTGGACTTGACGATTCGACACACACAGTAGCTGTAATGGGAGACGAATCGCCCCGGTCGGCGGCTCGAGAGAATATCACGTTAGTCATTCCACCCACAAGGCGTCGGAATGATTCCCTATCGCCGTTCCCGGGTGTGGATTCAACACCATGGGGCATCCACTCTGTCCCCGGAATGCTGTCTGATTTCAAGCGACACACAAGCCTCAGTAACATCCACATGGCAGGCCCAACACATGGTTCACCGAGCTTAAGACGAATGACAACTACAATGATTGTGGAAACTGGTGCTAGCGATGACCCAGACACAGGGCTCGTCAAGATTGTGCCTGAAAAGCTGACTTTGGCTATGCTCCTTGGCAGCATCCCAGCCTTTATCTCATTGCCAACCGCCATGGTGGCCGTTGAATACATATCCAGACACTCTGCGCAGACTTCTACAACGGTCATGGTTAACCTTGTGACAGGATCAATCCTGTTATTGGCTGGCCTTGTAAGTCTTCTTGAGCGACGGCCTCCAAGACCTTCAACTGTTGCACCAAGAAACGTCTTTCAAAAGTACTTGACTGTTGAGCAACGTGACACGGTTGTTCTAGGCTTGGGTGTGGCAAGCCTTGTGTTGGGGTGCATTTCGCTGGGTGCAGCTCGAGCGGCCGTGGCTCTTATGGTAGCTCTTAATGTCCCAGGAGCTCTGTCGAAACTATCACTGTCTCCAGACACATGGAAGCCAGCAGCTCCCTTCTTCCTGTCGATCTCTGTTCTTCTTGTCTATGATATGGGCTACAATTCTTCGGGGGTCAAATCGAGCCTACTGGCTCTTGTTGGTGGTTATGTGTCACTCATTTGTTCCTGCTTGTGCCTGACACGGTCCGACCTCGAGGTCTCGCGGCCAGCATCTTTCGGAATATCTGCTGCGCTCCTACTTCCAACTATCTTTATTCTTAGTCCACCAATGGACTCTGTTGTTCTTGCGGCCATTACGAGCTCAGCTATTGGTGTTTTCTTGTTGGCCAAGCGTGAAATGGCCCCAACTAGAGTCAATGGTCTTATTGGCTCCCTACTGACGGTTGGCCTGTCGTCGTTTGTCAAGGATGTGCTTACCTCTCATGCTATTCTAGACGTTCTTCTCGCTGTGGGTACTGTTTTCGTGCCTATTAATCTGGGGTACGTTGTTAATCCGTCAAATCGCAGTACAACAGGTGCTCCTGAAGCGGCTCGGAGCATCCGCTCATGGAGTCTTCTTGATTCTATTCTTGCGCACGATGATACGAGAAACATCTTCTATTTTCTACTTCTTAATTTTGCGTTCATGCTCGTGCAGCTGCTCTACTCAGTGCTTTCTCACTCGTTGGGACTGTTGTCTGATAGTATCCACATGTTCTTTGACTGTGTGGCCCTGCTAGTGGGTCTTGTTGCCAGCATTCTGTCAAAGTTTCCGCCATCATCTCGATTCCCATACGGCCTTGGCAAGGTCGAGACGGTGTCGGGTTTTGCTAACGGATGTCTTCTGATTGCCATCTCTGGAGGTGTCATCGCCGAGGCCCTTGAGCGCATCTCGAATCCTGTTGAGCTCGAAAAGACCTCTGAGCTAATGGTCGTCAGTGTCCTTGGACTTCTGGTTAATTTGGTTGGAATTTTCGCCTTTAATCATGGACATGCACATGGCCATGACCATAGCCACGGACACTCACACGGCCACAGCCATGCACACGACCACGATCACAGCCATGAACACAAGCATGACCATGCGCACGATCAGCATACTGCTCACAGTCATGAGCATGGACATGGCCACACTGAAAACGGTGTTAAGTCGGAGGAGCATGCACACGACCCTTTACACGCACCGGTTACCCACGATCACCATGACAGCCACGGACACTCTCATGGACACAGCCATGGACACGACAACGAGAACATGCACGGCATCTTCCTGCATGTTGTTGCTGATACGCTCGGTTCCGTCGGTGTTATTGTATCCACGGCGTTGACAAACATCTTTGGCTGGTCTGGGTTTGATCCGCTTGCATCTGTTTTCATTGCAGTGCTCATCTTTGCCTCGGCTGTGCCGTTAGTCACGTCGTCTGCCAAAACGCTAATGCTGTCGCTTAATGACGACCAGGAGTATCGTCTTCGAGATATTCTCAACGAGATCTCCATCACCAGCGGAGTTTCGGGGTACACTGTTCCTAAGTTCTGGGCTGATGGCAGCAAGATCCGAGGAGTTATTCATGTGCAATATGCACGAGGTGCCAACAGCACCGTCGTCAAGAACAAGGTGGAAACGAAGCTCAAGGAGAATGGAGTCGACAACATATTTATTCAGGTAGAAGAGGAGGGAACACCATGCTGGTGCCAGACACGGACATCATAGACACCAGCAGAGGCATCGCGCGCACGGCTGTAATTTTTTTATATAATCCTCCGGAATCTGAAAATCTGGGTTTCTCCTTATACAATCAACCATGTCAAGAGTAGGAGTGCTAGTACTTGGTCCGGCTGGAGTCGGCAAATCGACTTTCTGCTCGTCTCTTATCTCGTATATTCAGTCGGTGGGCCGCCGCGCGCACATTGTGAACCTCGATCCGGCTGCAGAACCCTCAGAGTACGAGTTCTCAGTGGACATTCGTGATTTGATCTCGCTGCAAGATGTTATGGAAGAAATGGAATTAGGGCCTAATGGAGGTCTTGTATATTGTTTTGAGTTCTTGCTTCAAAACTTAGACTGGTTGGACGAGGAGATTGGCGACTATGAGGAAGAATATCTCATCTTCGACTGTCCTGGCCAAATCGAATTGTACACGCATATCCCCGTTCTACCGGCACTTGTAAAGCATCTTCGCAACAGTCTAAACTTCTCGCTGTGTGCTACGTATCTGCTGGAAGCTCCGTTTGTCATTGATCGTCCCAAGTTCTTCTCTGGTGTTCTATCGGCCATGTCAGCCATGATTCTTCTTGAAACACCCCATATCAACATTCTTAGCAAAATGGACACCATCACCAACGAAGTCAACAAGCGCGATCTCAAGCGATACCTCAACCCGGATCCTCTGCTGTTAGCCAATGAAGCCAATGAACAGACGAATCCGCGATTCCACGAACTAAACAAGAGTATCGCCATGCTGACTGATGATTTCGGCATGGTGCAGTTTCTTCCTCTGGAGGCAAAGAACCCCGACAGCGTGGCAACGATTCTCAGTTACATTGACGATGTTACTCAGTGGGCCGAATCGCAGGAGCCCAAAGAGCCTAACGACGAGGTTGAGCTTCCTGACGAAGAGTAAAAATGGGGGGGCATGCATTATTTATAAACAGACAGTTACAAAATCTAATTGTTGAACCGGAAAACGCCAGTAGAGAACGCGAACTTTTCTGGCGCTCCAGAAACAGGAATAGCACTGTTTGTGTGAGGAGGTCGTTGTTGCGGAGGATGATGATGATGTTGATGCGGAAGCTGATGCGGTAGTTGATGCGGTAGTTGATGAGGTGTTTGGTGTGGCTCGGGGGAAGGAGGCTGTAGATGAGGAGGTTGTAGACGAGATAATTCCTGTGGAAATGGTGGGAGCTGTTGATGAACCTGTTGAGGCTGCTGAGGTACTGGTACCGGCTGAATGTCCTTTGCTGTGTCGAGCTTAACCTTCTTTGGCTGAGGAGTCGCCTTCTTGACAGTAGAGAAGCCGAGTCGGGCCTGGTTGGCTTCGAATTCACGCTTAGCCTGGGCGCGAGATTCGCTTCGAGCCTTGCGTTCCAGGCGATCACGCTCTTTCTTATCCAGTATTTCCTGGCGCTCAGCTGAATAGGCGTCAAGAAGCTGCGGCACGACCTGACAGTCGCCGCGAACAAGAACATCAAAACAGCCATCAAACTGGTTATTGAGTTGGGTGTAGTCGTCGACATTAAGCCATACAACGGCTCCTTTTGCAGCGTGGACTGCCTGGGCCATTTCCTTGACTAGACGCCGGACGCCAGGAATCTTGAGTGAGGTTCCAACAACAACAAGACCGTCGGGCCGCGAGCTGATATCTTCTTCAGATACAGCTCCAATAGCCTCAGCGTCCGGGTTCGCTTCGTTATAGAGGACTATCCTCGGACGCAGCCTGCCAATTCCCTGGCTGCGTTTTCCAGCAACAGCGCGAACATTGTCTAGCTCAATGCACTCTGGACAGTCCGTGACACCAGCGTTTGTAAATTTGGACGGGTCTAATTCGCCCATCCAGTGGCATCGTGTGCAAACCATTGTTCCAATGCTGCCATGGAGCTGGATCGTCTTTGGCCATGGATGCGCAAGCGGCACTTTAGTAGTCAAAGCATCAAGTTCACTGTCAAGACAGTCAATGTTTTGTGTATACAGTCTTGTGAGGCGATCCTGACGAGCAATTCGATTAAGGTACCTGTGGAAGGGTGTAGGTACCGACTTGGTACACAGGTCAAACAGGTCCCGTACAGTTGTATGAAAGTTTGCGACTGATTTATCGTCTCGATATACAGATGCATCAAACATGGCCTTTCCACTTGTTTTCAACTTTAAGTCCGATTTGAGCGTCGTGAAAAGACCATCTTGTGACCGAAAGTCGGGGATGCCGGCGGCTACAGATATACCTGCTCCAGTTACCACCAGCAGACGTCGAGATTCCTCAAAAACATGGTGTAACAGTGCTACTTCTTCTCGGTGCTCCTTGGACACCCATGCGTCGTAATGTACTCTGAATTTCTCGTTCTCAAGGCCGGCCGGAAGGTCTCTCATGTCGAGCGTCGAGCCCATGTCTCTCGTTCTCTTAGGCAGTCGGGGTTTTGGCCTCCGCCGTGGCTTTGGAGGTGGCGGTGTACATGATGATTCTTTTGACGGTTGCTCTGACGGTGTTGCTTCAGCGCTTTGGTCAGTATGAGGCATACTCAAAGTGTCGAAACTGTCGTTATCCTCTAGTTTAGGTGTCGATTCAGCCGGAGAAGGTCGTCTCAGCAGCTGCTGGCCCTCAGACAGCTCCTCAGACCCTCGCGTCGCCAGAAAAAACTCTGGTGAGGTCATCGGGGTGGTGAAAGCCGGATCAAAGCGTTTGAAGCTGTTTAGCAGTACTTTGTACACAATTAGAGTCGATAGTAGACGGCTCAGAATTGTTTGTGTATTGCTTTATAGACTGGGCTGGCCGCACGGCTGGCGGCATCTCCCCCAACCCACGCACTATGAAATTTCAATATTAACCTTTATCCAGAAGTAGCCTTTCTAAGCCCTTTTGCTGTATCGTCATGGTTCAGATCAACGAAATTAAGGGTGCTACCCGCGACAACCGCACTGCGGCACACACTCACATCAAGGGCCTTGGCCTCGACGAGCAGGGCCTTGCCAAGCGTGTTGAGGGCGGCTTTGTGGGCCAGGACGCGGCGCGCGAGGCCTGCGGTGTCGTTGTCGACCTCATCAAGGCCCGCAAGCTATCTGGCAAAGCAGTGCTGCTTGCTGGCGGTCCCGGTACCGGAAAAACTGCTCTAGCGCTTGCTATCTCGCAGGAGCTCGGCCCTAAAGTGCCGTTCTGCCCCATTGTCGGTAGTGAAGTGTTCTCGGCAGAGGTCAAGAAGACCGAGGCACTCATGGAGAACTTCCGTCGCGCCATTGGCCTGCGCATCAAGGAGACAAAGGAGGTTTACGAGGGAGAAGTTACAGAGCTGACGCCCGAGGAGACAGATAACCCTCTAGGCGGCTACGGCAAGACGATTAGCCACGTTGTCGTTGGACTCAAGAGCGCCAAGGGTACAAAGCAGCTGCGTCTCGACCCCAGCATATACGAGAGCATCCAGAAGGAGAAGGTGGCAGTGGGTGATGTCATTTACATTGAGGCCAACACGGGTGCCGTCAAGCGAGTCGGACGCTCGGACGCCTACGCTACCGAGTTTGATCTCGAGGCCGATGAGTATGTGCCGCTTCCGAAGGGCGATGTCCACAAAAAGAAGGAGATTGTGCAGGACGTGACTCTTCACGATCTGGACATTGCCAATGCTCGCCCCCAGGGTGGCCAGGACATTATGTCCATGATGGGTCAGCTCATGAAGCCCCGCAAGACGGAGATCACCGAGAAGCTGCGCCTTGAAATCAACAAGGTTGTGCAAAAGTACATTGACCAGGGTATTGCCGAGCTCATCCCCGGTGTTCTGTTTATTGACGAGGTCCACATGCTCGACATTGAGTGCTTCACATACCTGAACCGCGCTCTTGAGTCGACCATTTCGCCTATTGTCGTTCTGGCCTCGAACCGCGGCCTCACAACTGTTCGTGGTACTGAGGATATCCAGGCCCCACATGGTATCCCCCCGGATCTTGTCGATCGTCTGCTCATCATTAGAACACTGCCATACAATGCCGAGGAGATCCGTACTATTATTGAGAAGCGAAGCGTTCTAGAGGGCTCTCCCGCGACTCCTGCTGCTCTTGACAAGCTTGCTGTTCACGGCGTCCAGACGTCGCTGCGATACGCTCTGCAATTGCTTGCTCCGGCCTTTATTCTTGCGAAGGCGTCGGGCCGTACTGAAATCGATGTCAACGACATTGCCGAGACCGAGGAGCTGTTCCTCGATGCTAAGCGCTCGACATCCATTCTGCAGCAGAACCAGAAGTTCTTGGCTTAATGTTGTGGCTTCAAAGGCTCCCATTGCAAGTATATCAAATGTATTATGACACCTCCCTAGTTATAGAAATGCTCTGTTGTGAAGTTCTTTTTACGGTGTACGGTGTACGGGGACTGTATTTTGTTATGTTAGCACTTGTTTTGTAACTATAGTAATTGTACATTAGAACTCAGGAATGGAAGCTCCATCACCACGGAGGTCTGAACCTCCAGACAGAACTTGGTGGCCGTTCCAAATGCTGGGCTTGATCACCTGGCCACGACCAAAGAGGCCACGGCCGGGACCACTAACCACGTGGACCTTGTGACCGAGCTTCTCGAGACCGGCAACAACCTCATCGGGAATACCGACCTCAATTCCAACAATCGTCTCAGCAGTCGATACAGGGCTATCTGCTCCGCGGCCGCTGTCAGTGCTTTCGTCTCCAGTGTCTAGGCAGATTCGAGGAGCGTCAAGGGCGACCTGAGGGTTGAAACCAAACAACTTGAGGTTGTAAGCAACCTGAACGTGGCCCTGTGGCTGCATGAATCCTCCCATGACACCATACGCGGCATAGAGACCGCCGGCCGCCTTGGTAAGCATACCGGGGATGATGGTATGGTAGGGACGCTTGCCGCCTTCAAAAACGTTGCGCGTGCCAGGCGTGAGGTTGAAATTGCATCCACGGTTCTGGAGTGCAAATCCGCAGCCCTTGGGAACCACCGATGAGCCAAAGCCCTGGTACAGTGACGCAATGAACGAGCACGCATTGCCGTCCTTGTCGGCAGCCGTAAAATAGGCAGTATCAGACTTGCGAGTGGGGTTGAGCACACCATGGTCAAAGTGCGTGTTGACCTTCTTAGGGTCAAACAGCTTAGCTCGCTCAGCAAGGTACTCGGGCGTGAGTAGCTCGTTGGGGTCGAAGTCAAGCTTGGCTGGGTCAGTGACGTATTCTTCGGCGTCCTTGAACGCAAACTTGAGACATTCAATGAGCAGATGGAGATACTCGACCGAGTTGTGCTCCATCTTCTTGAGATCGACGACACCCTGCTTTTGCAGCTCATTGATGATTCCCAAGGTAATGAGTGCCACAACACCCTGGCCGTTGGGAGGGATCTCGTGCAACAGGACGTCGTCGTCGACAGCCATGCTGATGGGATCGACAAACAGCGACTCGTGGCTCTCGAGGTCCTCGGCAGTCATGACTCCACCACGGTCACCAATAACCTTGACAATCTGCTCGGCTGTCTCGCCCTTGTAGTAGCCGTCGCGGCCATGAGCAGCAATTCTCTTCAGAACAGCGGCCATGCCGGGGTTTACGAAGAGCTCGCCCTCGGCAGGAGCGCGCTTGCCGTCAATAAGCAATTCACCGCCATTGGGCGAGCGAGACAGCAGATTATCGGTGCCTCTAACCCACGATTGACTCGAGATGGCCGAGATAGGTGCGCCGTTTTCGGCCAGCGAGATGGCGGGCTCGAGAATCTCAGCCAGGGTCAGTTTGCCGTTACCCCACTTTTCGACAACGTCGACCCAACCAGCAACTGCTCCCGGTACGGTGATGCTGTGGATGCTCGAGGCTGGGATTCGTGGTCCCTCGACACCGCTCTTGCGTATGAGGTCGATGGACGAGTTCTTGGGCGAGCGACCAGAACCGTTAAGTCCGTGTACTTTGCCCGTCTTGGCCTCGTAGAACAGCGAGAAGATATCACCTCCCAGGCCTGTCATGTGGGGTTCCAGCACGCCAATGGCAGCAGCCATACCCACAGCGGCCATTGCGGCGTTTCCACCCTTCTCAAGGATCTTGACACCGGCAGCAGAGGCCAGGGGCTGTGAAGAGGACGCCATGCCCTTGCGGGAGTGGACGACGGACCGTCTTGAATCAAACTCGCCTTTTAGCATTGTGAAGCGACAGTCTCTAGATCAACTGGACAGGAGAGACCAAACAATAAAGTTGCCAGGCAAATTGAGCACTACTACAACTAGGAAAATAACAAAAGAGAAACAGAATAAGAGAGACTACGGCTCATATTTATACACGCGGCAAAACGGCCCCTGCACCCATATCGCTGCATATGCAGGCTGTTATCGGTGTCCGCCGGCGCGGCTGGCGGATAACCGGCTATACGAGTGATGACACGATGGAGGCCGACGACTTTGATGCCGACGCAACTCACTGGCCGAGCTGCGCGCACTCGGCGAGGAATGCCTTTGGCGACACAATGTCGGTGCTGCCGTAGGTGATTTTCTTGGTCGCGCCAGTGCGCGTGACCCAGTCCTGGATGTTACCGTACTCAAAGTAGTTTCCTCCGCCAACTGTAAACACAATAGCCTCCTGGCAGCTATTGCGCTTGGGAGGTCGAGTCAGCGATCCACGAGTAACCTGAGGATCAAAGTAGAGATAGTCCTCGGTGACGGCCGTATTAGACGGCGTAGGCTGTAGTAGAGACTCGACAATCTTCGTAACAGGTAGATCCTTGCTAGCAGGTAGCAGGTTCTTGACTCCCGAGATGAGGTTGCCAAAGCCCTCGGACAGCTTACCGTCCTTGAGACGATCAGCAAGTTTGTTGGTGATTCCTGTGAATCCTTTAAAAAGATCGGACTGAGGCGGAGCAGCTGGTTGCGACGAGTAGCCCGTCATAGATGTGCTCATCTTTGTGATCTCCTTGACGCGCTTGATGTAAGTAAGAGGTGCTAAGTCGCAGCCCTGCTCCGTTAGAGCAGCCTCAAACTCCGCCTGATCGGCAGTAGGCACGCTAGGCGTAACCAAAAAGTACACGAGGTACATGCGAAGCTTGTCCTCAGGGTTCTTGAACGCCGGGTCGTTGATGTGACTGAGAATGCTGGCCTTGGTCTGCTTGGCCGCGTTCTCCTCGGCCTCGAACATCTGAGCCAGTCCTCTCTCGCCAATGGCCTTCAAAAGCACTGTCGCAATGTTCATATGCATGTCGATTGTCTGCTTGCGCGCCGTCAGCTCAGGCAGCGCCGTGATGGCCGCCTTAAGGTGCTGTGCATTCGAAGCCGCATTGAGCTGTGATACGTCGTCGAGATCGCTGATACCCGTCTGACCAGTCAGTTCCTTGGCATCAGCCTTGTACTTGTTGAGAGCAGCGTCTAGGTTATCGGCGACCTCTGGAAATGGCAGCCCAGCGTTCTTCTCCCAGAAGAAATCGGTGGGCTCGAGGTCATACGCCTTGCGAGTGACGGCACCGTTATCACCCGCAGTCTCCACGGTGATACGGTTACGGTGAAGGTCGCACGCATCATGGACAAGTGACTGGTATGTCCACGAGTGTGAGAACATGGACACGAGATCTATGTTACGGTCGAGGATGATGAGCACAGGACGCACGCCATAACCATCGCCCTTGGCCTGGTTGCGCGAATTGATGTAGTGGTTTCGCAGTTTCTCGTCGAGCTTCTGTGCTACCATCTCGGCTGCATTGCCTCGCGGGCATCGGATAATAGGGATTGTACCCGACGTCAACACGACACTGAAAAGGCCGTTGACAATCGAGTTGACGACACCCTGAATCTCTGCCTCGCCTGCCTTTGGACTCGACAGCGTGTGGTAAATGCCCTCCATTCCCAAGCTGTAGATATTTGGTTCCGAGACAATGAAATTCAGGTATTGGTCGTAGACCTGGGCAATGCGATTCGATGTGGCCACCGTTTTGGACGCGAGGTCCTCGAGAAGGTCGCGTGAAATGGGCCACGCGAAGTTGAGGTAGCTGCTCTCATAGAGACCTGCGTTGATGTCTTTAGCGATGATAGACACATTTTCGGCAGTTGGCGACACAAAGTAGACAGCTGGCACGTCTGGAATCGGATATCTGTCGGCGTTGAGCAGCATGTGTACAGTGATTCCGTTCTTAAACAGGTCATTGACGCGAAACACGCTCGAAATGATGTCTCTACCGGCAACATCAAACACAAGCACCTTCCATGTTGGAGAACTCGCCTTAGAGTCCCCAGTATCGCCTCCTTCCTTGTCCTGGTTCAGATTGAGCATACGCTCCAGAACAGCTGGCAGTTAGCAGTGACAAATGGTTGGCCAGCTCTACAATGGCCACTTACCCGTCTGCTTGTCTCGAAGACTGAGCTCCGTCGAATCGCCAAGTTCTGACATGGTGTATCGAGACGCGCACAAACAAAGCAGAACAGCGTTACAGGTTCACGAAAGACCAGAAGCCACGAACGAAGGAGTCGAATAGATCCAGGGGGCAGGGGTTGCATATGCACAGCCGCGTCGCCACTATAGGAGCCCTATAAATGGCTCACTAGATGGTGGATTTATTGTAATTTGCAATGGACTGGTGGATAGATCAGTTTATTGTTCTTATTTGTTAAAAGGTAAATGGACTGGAGAACTGAAAGAAAGAAAGGTCTCTAAGCGGGATGTGGCATTGCATAATGTAAAAGGTGTAACACTCTTCTAAATGGTGAAGTTGCCCTGAAGCTCGAAATTGCGCGAACTCGATCCAACATAGACATTGTAGGTACCACGCTGGACAATCCAAGACTGAGAAACAACATCCCAAACGCTGATATCACGGCGCAGTAGATTAAAATGAACAGGGGCAGTCTCGCCAACGTTGAGAGACAGCTTGTCGAATCCACGCAGCTGGCGCAATGGTGACGGGAACTGCTGAGACTGCGGAAAGCCAACATAGAGCTGTGGCACAAAGGCGCCGGGATAAGGTCCGCTATTAGTGACATTGGCGCTGACTGTGTAAGCAGTTGTCCACAGCGCTGGGTTCCCTCCTGGGGCTCCACCAGCTAGTGACGAGCTCACTAGAGGCTTATCTGAGTAGCCCTCAGGATACGAGAACGTTGTGTTTGCCATGGCCTCTTCAACATTGTCAATATAAGGGTACAGGTAGTTGTAGTAGCGGGGAATATCACTGGGGTAAACCAGCGATTCGGGGATCGGTATTGTCTCGTTGTACTGAGGAACTGCCTTTAAAGTTGGAGGAGGGGGAAGCTGCTCCGAAACGGTGCCTCCAACCTGTGCAATCGACAGATCGGCCATTGACCACTTCGAATACGACAATCCGTAGCCGAACTCGTACCGGGGTTCAATGTTCTGAGCATCAAAGTGCTTGTAGTCAATGAACAGCCCAGAGTCGAAATTATCCTGAGGAGCTCCGTGATCCTCAGCTGGAATGTCATAGATGACGGAGATATAATCTGAGTCGTTCTTAGCAATTGTAAAAGGCAGTCGGCCCGATGGGTTGACTTCTCCAAATAGCACGCGAGCAATTGCCTCGCCAGCAGATTGTCCTTGAGGAGCAGCGAAGAGCACTGCCGTGATGTTGGGGTGCTCGATCCACTTCTCAATGTTGACAGGGCCCACCGAGTTTATGACAACGATGTTGTTGCTGTTAAGTGATGCAGCACGCATAATGACATTCTCTGCATCGAACCACAGTGACACGTTGTTACGGTCTCCTAAGTTACCGTCCACCTCAAGGTATCCCTCTCCAGAGTCGGCGCTACCAAAAATGACATTGACGTCTGTGTAGGTTGCGACATTGTCAAAGATCTCCCAGTTGTTGTCTAGGTCTGGATGCTGCGACAAGTCGTAGTGGACTTGAGCTCCATTAGGAAGAAGTCGACTGCTGATAGCATCCAACGGCGTAATGACAAACGGGAAGCTGCTAGTTCCAGATCCCCAGCCAGAAGCAAGCGTGCCTCCAGTGGTGCATGCGAGATCATCCTGACAGTTGGGGCCCAGGCTGTTCGGGCCTGCAGAAATTCCCAGAATTCCGACACTGCGAAGGTTGGTGGCATTCAGTGGAAGCGAGTTGTTATTGTTCTTGAGAAGAATAGTGCCCTCGACTGCCACATTCAAAGAAACCTGGTCGGTGTACGAAGTGCGCACATTTATATGCTTATTGACAACACCACGAGGGCCCTCTGAGGCACCAACGTGTAGAAGATCCTCAGTGTTCAGGGTCCATGACGAGAAGTTGGGAGGACCGACCTGCTGACGAGTCTTGTCGAGGCCGACTTTGTAAAAGGCAGCCATTATACGCACTGCCATATCGTCAAGACGCCACGAGGGCACAGTGCCGTTGAGAACAGACACAGTGAGGTTCTGGTTGAAGTAAGGCAGAGCCTCTGGTCCAACCGGCGCAATTGCTCCTCCAGGCATGTTCATATCACCGCCAGACAGCACGGTGCCGACACCAGAGTGCAGAGCGCCCCAATCGCTGACAACAAAACCAGGGAATCCCAACTGCTCCTTGAGCACGTTGTTCAACAGGTATGAGTTCTGACAGGCCTGCGAGTTGTTGACCTGGTTATATGAGCACATGACAGAACCAACACCAGCGCGGATCATGTCGGCAAACGGCCAGGCATAGACCTCGTGAAGTGTACGGTCGTCGATATTGGACGAAATGGGTGCAGTCAGATTGGTGAACTGCCATTGTAGCTGCCACTCAGTAAGCTGGCGGAAGTGCTCCTGCTCATAGCCGATAAAATGCTTGGCATTGGCCATGACTCCCTGATCCTGGATTCCCTGTACCGTCTGAGCGCTAGCGATACCTGATAAGTATGGGTCGACAGAGAAGCCCTCCCAGTTACGGCCTGCGGCAGCTTTGGCTCCTAGAGGGCCAGCAACAGGGCCCAGCATAACGTCGACGCCGCGGTTCTTGAATTGTTGAGCCATGGCAGCTCCACGTTCGTAGATGAGACCGCGGTTAAAGGTAGATCCAGTGGTAATACCAGCCGGGAAGACGGTATTATATTCGGTTTTGCGAACACCTTGTGGGCCATCTTGAAGACACAGGCCCCAGAACTCGAGGCGTGGAATGTCTCCAGTGTTTCCTACACATGGACCCTGCATAAATCCAATACCTGAAGTCAGGTTGACCTTCTCGGCGAGGGTCAGCTGCGATACAAACTGCATCGCTCTCGTGAAGGCATCATCCCAGCTAGAGTCTGCAGAACGTTGGGCATACGCTGTGTTAGTGGGTCGAGTGCATCTATTTTGCATGACTTTGGCACTCACGTGTAGGATAGTATGGAGGACTGAAAGCCCAATTGAGAGCCGAGGCTTCCGTGCTGTTGGACGAGATATCGTAATGGGATAACTGAGGCCCAATAACGCCTGCAGATGCCAGCTGCAGGGACGATAGCACGCCAGCTGCAAGGATAAGATCCAACTTCATTGTGGCACCAGGGGTCTAGTCAAACTGTGAAGACAAATAAACAAAGGATTTGACAGAATAACATCAACTACAGCGACCCCGCTCCATAATATACGCGCCGGACTCCGGGTTCGGCTGTGAAGATCACCCACAACTACGACGCTGCGTTGCTTTTTCACGGCAAGCTGTGCGTTCCTATGAGCCGACAGCCGGTGATGTGGGGGTTCCGGCGTTATGCGTAGGTGTAGTGGGGTCCCACTTAACGGTAGATCAACAAAGAGAACCAAACAGCTGAATCAGCAACGGCAATTGGCGTCTGACAGGAATGGTTCGGAGATAAATCGGGAACTAGCGTAGATGGCGCTATTCTGTGCAATTAGGCCCTTAGAACACTGTCACGCTCGTAAAACACCAAACGACTCTTTTGGGATCCTGTCAGTTCCTGTCTCGTGACGAATTAAGTCGAAATATGTGGCCTGACAACTGAAAGTTGCTCGTTGTTTCAGACAACGGCACGAAGTGTGGGGTAGTGGGGCTGGTTGACAGATGCAGGAAGGACATGCACCTTTTAAGGTTATGCACGCCGGCTGCGCGGGTACTAGCTACCCGGTGACCAGCTTATTTGACCAGTGCCGTGACTAATAAGGGGAGATCGCGGGTATTCGTTTTACCGATCGTGGCTATCGCGACGTATAATGGTGTGATAATGGCGTTTTGGCAGCAATGTGCGCGGTACAGTGTGGCAGTACCCTTGGACGGGCAAACTGGGATACGTCATAAGTCTAATGACGAATCAGAATCAGACATAGAAAATCATTGGCATACTCATGATAAAATATCTACAAATATCCAACTAAATGGTACAAGTTACAAATGCTACGATTATGTGAATATGAGGACTTCTTACTAGTATCCCAAAAGCACTGGCTATTGTTATTACATACTGTGAAACGACAGACTTTGTCTCTTTTGTCTCTTTATAAAGGATGGAATATATGTACCCTTTTTTTAAACATGAAAAATTGGACTTACTAAGAGTGTCCAGTTTAGATGGTGAAGGTTCCCTCAAGCTCAAGGGTGCGGGAGCTTGAACCAACATAGACGGTGTATGTACCGCGCTGGACAACCCACGACTGGGTGACAACGTCCCAGACACTGAGGTCACGACGCAGAACGTCAAAGTTGACGGTGGCAGACTCACCAACGTCAAGCGACAGCTTGTCAAATCCACGCAGCTGGCGCAGAGGAGAGGGGAACTCGGCTGACTGGGGGAAAGCAACGTACAGCTGAGGAACGTAGGCACCAGCGTAAGGTCCCTTGTTGGTCAGCTTGGCGCTGACTGTGTAAGCAGTCTCCCACAGAGCAGGGTTTCCACCAGGAGCACCGCCGGCCAGCGACGAGGTCTCAACAGCCTGCTCAGAGTATCCCTCGGGGTAGTCAAACTTGGAGTCCGTCTTGATCTCCTTGACATCGTCAATGTAGGGGTAAAGGTACTCCTTGTATCGGGGGTGGTTCTCAGGGAACAGCAGCGACTCAGGCTCAGGAAGCTCCTCGTTGTACTGAGGAACAGCCTTGAGCGAAGGAGGAGGAGGCAGGTGCTCAGACAGAGTCTCACCAACCTGCGAAATCTTAAGTCCAGAAAACTTGAAGGTAGAGTACGACAGACCGAAACCAAACTCGTAACGAGGCTCAATGTTGTGAGCGTCAAAGTACTTGTAGTCAATGAACAGACCAGTGTCAAGGTTGTCCTGAGGAGCACCGTTGTCCTTCTCAACAAGCTTGTTGAGCAGAGGAATGTAGTGCGAGTCGTCCTTGGCAATAGTGAAAGGAAGGCGTCCCGAGGGGTTGGCCTCACCAAACAGAACCTGAGCAAGAGCCTCACCAGTGAACTGTCCCTGGGGAGCAGCAAACAGAACAGCAGTAATGTTGGGGTGGTCGATCCACTGCTCAACGTTGACAGGTCCCACAGCGTTGATGATGACAATGTTGTTGCTGTTAAGAGAGGCAGCACGCAGAATGGCCTCCTCAGCGTTGAACCACAGCGACATGTTCTTACGGTCTCCGATGTTGCCGTCGACAGCAAGGAATCCCTCTCCAGCGTTAGCACCACCGACAATGACGTTGACATCCGAGTAGATGGCGACGCGGTCGAAAGTGTGCCAGTCGTCCTCCTCACCAGGGTGCTGCTGCAGATCGTAGTTGACCTCAATGCCCTTGGGGAGAGCCTTGTTGTTGATAGCCTCAACAGGAGAGATGACAAAGGGGAACTGGGCAGTTCCCGAGCCCCAACCAGAAGCAAAGGTTCCACCAGTCTCGCAAGCAAAGTCGTCCTGGCAGTTGGGTCCACGAATGTTCTGACCAGCAGCAATACCAAGGACACCAATACGGGTCAGAGGCTTAGCACCAAGGGGAAGAGCATTGTCAACGTTCTTCAGCAGAACAGTTCCCTCGACAGCAACGTCAAGAGCAACCTTGTCGGCATAGGGGGTACGGACGTTGATGTGCTGGTTGACAACACCACGAGGACCCTCACCCGAAGCAAGGTAGATCAGGTCCTCAGTGTCAAGAGTCCACGAAGAGAAGTTAGGGGGTCCAACTTCCTTACGGGTCTCGTCAAGACCAACACGGTAGTAAGCAGCCATGATACGGACGGCCATGTCGTCGAGACGCCAGGTGGGGACAGTTCCGTTCATGATGGAAAGAGTCAGGTTCTTGTCAAAGTAGGCGACGCCCTCGGGTCCAACGTGGGTGATTCCTCCACCGGGCATGGACATATCGCTACCAGAGAGAACAGAGCCAACACCAGAGTGCAGAGCACCCCAGTCACTCATAACGAAACCGGGGAAACCAAGCTGCTCCTTAAGGACGTTGTTGAGGAGGTACGAGTTCTGGCAAGCGTGCGAGTTGTTGACCTGGTTGTATGAGCACATGACGGAGCCGACACCGGCCTTGATCATGTCAGCAAAGGGCCAGGCATAGACCTCGTGCAGAGCACGGTCATCCATGTTGGTGGAAAGGACCTCCTTGAGGCCGTCAAAGCCCCACATGTGGATCCACTCAGTCTCCTGGCGGAAGTGCTCCTGCTCGTTTCCGAGCCAGTGCTTGGCGTTGGCCATGACACCCTGGTCCTGAATTCCCTTAACAGTCTCTGCACTGGCAATTCCCGACAGGTAGGGGTCGACGGAGAAACCTTCCCAGTTACGGCCTCCGGCAGCCTTGACACCCAGAGGACCAGCGACGGGTCCCAGCAGAATGTCGACACCACGGTTCTTGAACTCAATGGCCATGGCCTTTCCACGCTCGTAGATGAGCTCACGGTTGAAGGTCGATCCAGTGGTCACTCCAGCAGGGAACACGGTGTTGAGCTCCGACTTACGGACACCCTGAGGACCATCCTGCAGACACAGACCGCGGAAGTCGAGACGGGGAATGTCTCCGGTGTTTCCTACACAGGGACCCTGCATCCAGCCAATACCCGAGGTGAGGTTAACCTTCTCGGCAAGAGTCAGCTGTGCCACAAACTCGGTGGCCTTGGCAAAGGCCTCATCCCAGCTCTCGTCAGCAGAGCGCTGTGCAAAGGCTTAGTAGTTAGTATGACGTCAGAAAAAAAGTACGAGGATCTCGTTTTCGGGCAAAGAGCAGTCAAAAAAGCCGCGACTACGACCCATTGCCAGCAACTGGCAGAGTCTACTCACGTGTAGGATAGTAGGGAGGGCTAAAGGCCCAGTCCAGAGCTGAGGGACCGCTCTGGTGGATGGTGGGGACGTCCGAGAGAACGTAGTCTCCAGGAGTGGTCGGTGCCAGCGGACTCTGCTGGCCCGCCAGACCGATCATGGCAAGGATCTGGTCGAACTTCATTGTACCAAATCAACCAATTGCCGGTGTGCAGTGAAGTTTAATAGGAAGAAAACTTTTCGTGGGGCAGCCCCCACCTTTTATATGTGTCGAAAACCCCGGATCGTCCTTTTCGCGACAGGCTGACGCCAGGCAGGAGTGGTTGCTTTTTGCGGGTCAAACGAGAGTAGAGACCGCAGCAAAACAAGCGCGTGCTACAACTGGCGGGGATAGGCACATACACCAGAAACGAGTCACACCACCAGTAGTGAACTCTAACGGGCGTAGAATTGCGGTAGATCCCGGGATCTCCCCGTTCAATTGACCCCTCACGGCGTTCCCGCTGCTCCCCGGAAGAATGCACCCCATGGTAGGGGTTGGTGAATCGCGGAGTCGCGGCAAGCGCATAAATTGCCCGACATGCAGCTGCCCCTCAACAAATAACGCGGGGCATCTGCCGGAGCAGTTCAAGGGGGGAGGGGGGATTAGCAGAAGTAGGTCCAAACAAAATATATTACATTAAATAACAGGGGATAATAAAAAAATATTTAAGTTAGTGCGAGTCATTTAGGTGATCAGCCAGGCCAGTAGCTACAGGTACTACAAGCCATTTCACAGAACGGCCGCTGCTGGCACTTGCCGACACTCCCCGACAGCCGGGAACATCTCGAAAGGGTCATGCCGCGCTGCACAGCCGCGCCCTGCGCACGCCGCGCACCCATGCCCTGACCCATGCCCACTGGCTGCATCACTGACGGCTGCAGTCTGGGGAAGGATCAGGGGCGCCTCTGCCTTGCCCGTCGCCTTGACGGCAGGCAGAGCTCTGCCGAGTGACGTCTCGGCCCCTGAACGGCCCTCGCCTCTGAGTACACGACCCGGCCATCGTCCAACGCTCATCACAAAGCTGTTGTACACTTCGGTCGACGCGCCAGACATACCCACGACAACGAGTCCTACGGCCACCACGAGCAATGGGATCCAGAAGAAGAACAGGCGTCGGTCGTTCTGCAGATTCTTCTGCTTACTTGTCCACGTTTTCAGCAACTGCTCCTCGTAGTCTACAGCATCCGATGTCTCAGGCGCTGGTGTTGTAGCTGCCAATTCTGCTGGCGCAGTTGCTTCAACTTCAGGAGTAACCTCTTTGATGCCAGTCAACGGCTCGACAGGAGCGCCGGCATTTGCCTCGTGTGCACGATCAGGGAAGATCTCCTCGTACCGTGGCGGCGAGTGACCGGGGCCGGGACTGCCTTGCGCTGGCTCAACGTGCTCAGCCGTCTGGCTTAATGACATCAGGTACTGCCAGACTCGAGGTCCCGTCTTACGCTCCTTTGCTCGGCGTCCATCGGCAGTAGCCCGTAAGTTGCGTCGTGGCAATACGGTATAGTCGCTATCACTAGCCGCAGACCCGTGGCTTGATGAAGAAGAGAAGTCGGGGTTAACGGGCCGATTCTGCGCAGGCCTTTTGTAGACATAGTTGAGAATCTCGTCCCAGTTGGGTCGGTCCCAAGGCATGAGTCTTTGGCGAGCAGTCTCAGTAAGTTGCGAAAGGTATGCTGAAATGTTCTCTGCGGTATTGTTGATGCGGCCACGCGCAGATAAAATAGCCTCGGGGGGCTCCACCGAGGTGACGCCGCCGTCACGAGACATCTCGCCGGTTTGTACAGGCTGCCCCTTGCGCGAGCTGCGTCGTTGTAATAGAGCTGTGCGGATATCTCCCATACGTAGATCACCATTATCGTAATCGCTTTCTGACCCGTCGTCGCTGAAGTCATCCTCAGCTTCGCGTGACGAATCGCCGCTGTCCTGAGGGGTTGTGAGTACTGGCACTGGCTCGTTAGAATAAGTCATAGCCAGGCGTTTTATTGAAATTGTCGATGCAAACGTCGAAGTCGAACTTGTCCGGCGCATATGTCGCTCGTACTGTCCAGATGAAATACCCATTGGCAAGTCGTTTCGCACAGAGCTGTGCGCGACATCCATGACCGTGAGTCCCGAGATGGTCTCGGCAAACGGCTCGGCATGGCACTTGAGAAGCTTGCGCACTACCTTGCGGTGACCATGCAGAGCAGCAAAATGCAATGGTGTCATGCCGTTCACGTCTTGCAAATCAACCCGCGCACCCTGGGATAACAGCGACAAAATGACTTTGTAGTATCCTAGAGCTGCAGCCAAGTGCATCATTGTCTGACCCTGCATGTTGCGAAGGTGCATGTTAGGCATTTTACCAATGTTCACCTGCGACAGCTCGAGACAACGCAGAATGATGCGTTCGTGGTTTTGTGCAAGATCATTCCCCATGCCGTTGGCCATTCCACCGGGTGTCGTGGTGCCGCTATCGTTACTTCCAACAATCCGCAAAGCAATGTTGCGAGCATCTTCGAGCTTTCCATTCATCTTGAGTCCAACTACTTGGAGAGCCAGCTCAATAAGCTGTGAGTCGGTGTCGTCGACGTACGTAAAGACCTGAGGAGTCATGCGAGCCACGCCTTCAAACGAGACAACAACAGGGCCAGGCATTTGAGCCGGAGGTAGGTGGGTGACAATAGTCGAGTCACTCCAGCACTGCGTCGACATGGCCGAAGTATCGCCAAACTTGGCGATAAGGCCGCTGTAGAATCCAGAGCCAAGTAGAGTCACCTCAATGCCTCCCGTAACAGATCCCTGAGCTGGAATGATACGCTGGATGTTTGGCAGACTCATGTCCTGCGGACTCGTCATGCTGACACCAGTGTGAAGCTTCGGCATGGCCATCGAGTTATCGGTCGATCCGGGAGACAGAGCAGAGACGTCAAGCTTGTGGAACGAAGAATTACGCGATGCTGGGTTGCTGCGATGGCCAGCAAATAGTTGGGTACCGCTCGCGCTGTTTTGACGAATGTTCCCGCTCCAGTTAGAGTCGCGGCGGCGTTTGAGTGATGTCGACGACAGATTGTCTGTTGTGTATTCAGAGGATTCCTCCATAGAGATGGGTGATGCAGGGACAGAAGACTTCGAGGCGGTGCGGCCAAGCGGTGTCGTCGACGATACGCCCGTCAGCGGGCGCAAGTCCTTGTGGTCATCGGTTACGGTGATTGAATCCGTGACGGTGCGGGCAACAATCTGTCCTGCGTGGTTGCGAACCGTAAAGACAACCTTGTAGCCAGGCTTAGCCGAGTGGTGCCGACAGTAGCAGGCAAGACGAAGTGGCAAGAAGACTTCCTTGACCTCGACGACTTGCCCACCGCCTACGTCGCATTGTTTAGGGGGTCCCATATCTACAAGCTCTTTACAGTTGAAGATGGCAAGGCGGCGTGGGCGCTCGGTGCTCCAGTGGTACTGTTCGTTCTTGTCGAGAGTCTTTTTGCGGAACGCGCGCTTGGCCTCGCGCTTTGTGCACTTGTCGCACATATAGATACGCTCTTCGGGCATGTTCTGGGCCACAACCTCAACCTCAAGGTCAAGAACGGCGCTCGACGGTGTGTAAGGTTTCTTAAGCTGGAACCGCGGACGGGCCATGGCATCTGTTGGTAGATGCAACAGCAACTCACGGGGAGGTGGATAGAAGAACAGCTGGCACTGAATCTGGTTCTCAACACGCGATCGAGTCGGCATGTTGGCGACGACGATGCGGTGTGGGAATGATTCCGATTGTGGGTTGGCAATAATGGCAGACAGGTCTTTCGGCAGTGGCGGCAGGTCGATAGTCGTTGAGCCATCCGAGGCGTAAATCTTGCCGAACTCCATGGATGCTAGTAGCTCCTCGCCATCACCGACATCACCTATGAGGCTACTAGGCCCGCGTTGAGGCAGCTTGGCCAGTGGGTCCAGCGACGAGTTTGCCGATGTGAAGCTAGTTCCGTTGGCACCGTTTGAGGTCGAGGTCCCGTTAGAACCATGGCGTCCGTCGATTTGGGCACCAAACGAAGAAGACTGAGGATACGAAGACATGTCGAACTGCTCTGTTTTGATGGCCGAGTCAATGTCAAAATGCTCTTCCTTGATGCCCGAAGCCATTGACAAGTCGCCGTCGGTGTCGGGAGAAACGGTTGAATTAGACATGTTGAAGGGAGCCGAGTCAAAGTCAAGACCCACGTCGGTGGCATGGCCATTCCCAAACACGTTCATCCGCGACATATCGTCGCCATCCGAGTCGGGATCATTGAACTGGATATAATCCATCATATCGCCGTCACCCTCATACAGCGGTTTTGTCATGGCATCGTATGAGTACATGGTCTGCGAGTCGGCGCCACGGTTCGCACGACCATGGCGTGACGCACCATCGTCCTCGGTCATTGTGGATCATCCAACAACGGCAAACAGGGCGAATCGGGTGCAGAGTAATGGAGCTGGAAGAGGACACTTTTTCGACAAAATGCACTTTAACCCGGAAACCCTTGTGCCCAGCCTGGGGGAGGGGGCAAAAGCAACGTGCCTTAGTCGGAAGGCCTTAAGAAAGCGACGATCAGTACGCTTTCGGAGGAGAGGATTACTAAGCCGTAAATGTTGAGGCGATGCACGTATTATGACAAATGATCGCTTAAAGCCCGCGGATCCAATATCCTGCCTAGTGTCGAGTGCGCCTCAACAATTTTGTTGAGGGGAGCGCCTTGCTGAGCTGGGCTGCATATTTTTGATAGCCAGCCGCGCGTATGCTCACGTGACGCTTTCAGCCGTGCGCTGTTATACTCTGTTTAAAAAAGGGCGCTGCTTATCCGGTACAATGGCGAGTGCAATGAGACGCAAAAGCCGTAAGTTGGCGCTGTCGTAGTGCTGTAGCGCTTGTAGACGTATCAGTTGTTATGGATAATAAAGTGCGCATGCTTATTGGACAGTATTAACCGCCCTATCAGAGCTCTCGTCTATACTCCCCCCCTTCCTTGGCTAAAAGCACGGCTGTGCAGCCGCGCGTCGCGTAACCAGCCACTCCTTACACCACCTATTTAATTAACCTACGTGATTTTTCAACTTTACCTTGCATTTATATTACATTCATTTTTTTTGGACATGTCGACGGCTCTTGGTTCGACTGGTTCGCCAGGTGCACGGAAACTGGTACGCCGTGAACCTATCCGATCAACAGCTGGTTCCAATGCCTCTAAACCGCTGGCTAGACGCGAACCTATAAGACTGGCTACTCCTGAGCCCACGACACCCACAGCCAAACGAACAATTGACTCGTCACTAGACAATGTGACACCCAAGAAGCTGCGGTTCGACGAGGAGATAAATATGCTGACACCTGCCACCACACCTGCATCGACACCTACAGCCTATTCTCTAGGCAAGGCCCTGTTCCAACGGGGCGCATCGTCGGCTGGTATTGTCGGCCGATCCACGGAACGAGCAGCCATTGACGAGTTTCTCCGGTCACGAATCGACGCCTCGGAGCACGGCGCCGTATATCTTAGTGGAGTGCCAGGAACAGGCAAATCAGCGCTTCTGAACGAGGTTATTGCTGACCTCAGCACACAGCTTGCAGAGCGCAACTCTCACGGTGATGTGACAGCCAAAGTCGCTACCATCAACTGTATGATTGTCGACCGGCCCGAGCACATTTTTGTCCGCATTCTCGAGAGCCTGACGGGCGACAAGGTGTCAGGCGTCAACAACCAGACGTACAATGCGCAAGCTGTCATCAGCGACCTAGACACTCTATTTATTAACTCGAGCTTGACAACGCGCTACGTCGTTGTCCTCGACGAGCTCGACCATGTCGTGACGCGTGATCAAGAAGTGCTCTTCAAGATCTTCCAGTGGGCGTTCATGGACAAGTCGAGTCTTATCCTGGTGGGTATAGCCAACGCTCTCGACCTCACCGATCGGTTTCTGCCGCGATTGAGGTCTAACGGTCTCATCCCCCAGGTCATTGCATTCAACCCGTACTCGGCCGACGAAATTGCTGCTATTGTCAAGCACAGGCTACAGTCGCTTACAGGCTCAGATGGCGGGGAATTGGCACTCATGGGGTCCCAGGCCATTGAGCTGTGTGCTCGCAAAACCGCCGCCAATACGGGTGATCTCCGCAAGGCGTTTGACATCTGTCGCCGTGCCATTGAGCTTGTCGAGGAGGAGGTACGACGCAGCATTGTCGATGGGGAAGAGGGTGCAGATGCTGCTCCGGCCGGTTGGAAACATGCCATCATGAATGGCCACAAATCTTTGGCTCTGACTAGTCTCAGCCTGCACGAGGCGCCAAAGGTTGGCATGTCCCATATTGTGCGCGCGTGCGCAAGTGCGTTTGGCGGATCCAGTGTCGGGCGTGTCAAAGCGCTCAATCTTCAGCAAAAGGCCGTGTTGTGTGTGCTTGTTGTTTACGAGCGCAGCGTCGCTTCGCTCGTGCAGGCCAACATCTCCGTCAGCAAACTGTTTGACAAGTACACTCAAATCTGCAAGCGAGAGAACACGTTTGCTCGTCTTAGTCTAAACGAATTCCTCGAGGTCATCTCGGCTCTTGAATCCAACGGGCTTGTCAATGTCTCAGGGGTGTGCGGCCGCAAGGGACTCGGCACGACGCGGGTCAAGAGATCGTCGCGCGGCGGAGGTGGTGCTGCTTCGAGCGCTGCGTCACTTGGTAGTCGTGAAGACTATGTGCAGCGCAAGATTGCGTCCAATGTTCACGGGGCAGATCTACTATCTGCTCTTTCCAAGTCCAAAGAGTCCCATCTGCTGGCACAGTTTGTGCTGAGCGGCTAGTGGTCTGCCCGATTACAGGGTGTTGTATAATATTGTGCATTCGCAATCTAATTTAGAATTGTTGGTGTCTTACAGACAGTAAAAATATATATATATGCACTCCATGTATAAGTTCCCTCACTGTTACAAGTACTAAGCAATAATCAAACTGCACGAAACCCCACACCCGTCTATCTTATCAGTTGAACTGGATCGGATGTCACCACATGCCTTGTTAAGTACTACTAAAACATCCCATCATATCAATAATAGCTCCTAATGCTTGGTGATGTTTCACCCCATGTTTAGTAGTTACTGGTATATGGGTCCCCGCATTTAGGTGAGCCGTTTAGACGCAGGGCACTTGATACTGTCAGAGATATTTTCACTGGGAATCCCGTGAAGGCCATCATCTACACAGTAGACAAATATGACTGGTTTATTGGGGACATTTATATCCCTGGGACGTCAGAGCTTGTCAGTACCCATCTCGTTGAGCTGGGGTTGGCAGATGTTCTCGACCGTGAATATCAAGCGGCAGAGAGCAAACTCGTCGACGGCAAAATCGAAGCATTCACAGAGAAGCGAAGCATGTGGAAAGGAGATGGTAATTCGTGTCGATATAATGAGGTAGAGATTTTTACTGATGGATATGGACCAATGTTCCAGAACATCGCGCGCAGTAGAGTTCTGTGATCTGAAGAAAAGGCTGAAGGAAGCCAACTCCACAAATCCTAGTCTTAGTAAACGGCCTTGCGTTGGGGGCTTTGTTTTCGTCAAAAAGAAGTTGGCAAGGGCGCAAATTAAATCTGTTTCCGCAGATTTTGCCCTTGAGGTCAAGCACTACGATTGTCTTTCGGTCAGACTCGTTGATTATGAATGCGAATCAGTTAAATGTGCTCCATATGAGATTGTTCCAATTCCGAAAGGGGTTTCGGTTACCGAAGCACCCCCATTTCGTTCTCCTTTCAGGCTCTCCTTTTTGAAATGCGATCTTAATTCCTGGATATATCTTTGGGGTGGCACTATTCTGTCCTATTTGACAGATCTGAAGTTAATTGCGTAAGTAGGTGGTCTGATCCCGATTCCTCGGGTGACTCAGTTTGCCGATATATCGGATCGTCCTGATGATTGTATCAACTGGGTATGTCCACGAGTGGGGTATTGTGACATTGACAGTCGGCTTGATGCGAGTGAGTGGGCGAGACTTTTCGGAGTGGGAAGAGGGATATGACTGTGTCGTCGAAGCCAGAACAGGCAGGTGACAACACTAGATATATAAGACCGGGAGAACTGGCCATATTAGTAGTAAGATGTCTCTTATATTTCTTCATGTTTGTTAGTTGCAGCTAGCACGACCGAGCATGCTCAGTCTACTAATGATTGGTGTGCTTTCAATATTCTGCATTGTGTGCCGAGACGCCGAGTTAGTTACTACTTTTGGACACCAGGACTTAAAAGGTTGTGCCTCGTGGTTATACAATGAGCTTCTCTGGCATCAAGATTGGCAAATAGTAAAGCAAATGGATACCATGATTGATTACTTTCCGGAAATGGATTTGAAAGTAGCTCGAGGTCAGTTGCCATTAATTCAGTTGCTTTTGTTAAGACCGTACCGAGGTAGTGCAATTCGGAAAACATGCGTCGGCATGTTATCTGTTCCCGCAGCCGCCATCCAATGACATACAGTTGTTACGAATTTGGCGTACAACGGTACTGTAAAGGGTAGCTTAGCGACGGGTCGATCCGGTGACATGTCCAGTGACAGCTATGGCATGCTCGAACGGGGTGGGGGACTGCAGGAATGGGATCCGCCAAATGGCGTCTCGAAACAGACCCATCAAAACGTGCGGATCCATGACGCGCAGGTGCCACGGCGCTTTGCTGACAAAATTACATGTACATACATATTGATCTGCTAGGGAGTCATGTGGCCGGGTCGGGCAGGTGATTAGAACCGAGCCCAAACGGGCAAGCGCCGTGTATGCAGGGAAGCTGCAGAAGTATGTTCGAGGGGTAGCGGAGCTCGGTCGAGAGGAAGTATAGAGGACAGAGGGGAGGCTAGAGTACGGAATTCTAGAGTGATGCAAAAGAATAATTAGTATGATAAACCAGTGGCTTGAAATGGTAGGATGACAGACGGGGTAGGTAGTGAATAGGGGGGAGAGACAGGGAACGCAAGAGACGGGGGGGGATGGCGCACAGTCGCAGCCACAACAACGGTCCCGGAACCTTAGCTGTCCACCAATAGGAGCCATCATCGGAGCTGACGCCGAAAGTGACACAAAAGCCGTCGACAGCCTTTCGGGGCTGCCGTAGTCGGAGTACCTCCCCCGCCCTTAATTGGCCAGCAGACCCAAGTCACTTTCCTGTCTGGGGTAGTAGTGCGGGGAGAGTCGGGGGTCAGGAAGGCAGGCGGGGGGGTTCCGAAGCTGCCCGCGGAGCAACCGAACTGCACTTTTGGACTGATAAGCGAGCAAAAAGCGAGGTACAAACGCAGATAGTTGGTTCTTCTGCGATAAATTCCATGGGGGAAAGGCCTATTTTTCAAGTGACTGGTCGGCGGGGTGCAAATGGCCTCAATACCGGCGTTTGGCACCCGGTAGCAAACGGCTGTGCAGGACAGCCGTACCGCCGCACCGTAGATTTCCGGAGCAACAAAAGCAAACGGCGCGATAGCCAATCTGAGCCAGCCGCACGGCCAGGGGTATATTAGACAGTGCCAATGGGTGTGCGTGTGTTTACAAGTCACAGTTTGAAGATTTAACAACTGAACCATTCGCCCTTTCCAACTACCAAGAAATTGACATTAACAGCTTTGCACTGTGAACCTTTACTGTTGTGGACTTTTGGTTGTGGTATACTTGTTACTACACCGCCTACAACTGTACTGCTGCCGTGCAATTGTTGATTACTGCCGTGCTATTGTCGCTTAAAACTGTATTACTACAGTGTAATTGTACCACTAATTAACTGTTCTGTGACCGCCTCACGGCTGTTACTATCCCATCCTCTACTTTTGAGCAGGCAACAGCACTGCCCATTCTTTGAAGTGCTTCCGTACTGGCCTACTACTGGCTGAGCACCAAGTGAGTATTGTCATTCCCAAGACAAGTGATACTACATGGCTACATCTCCATGTGTCCTCCACAGCGAGTCCTTGACATTACTGCCCTACCTTTAACCCGTTATTCAACGGCTATCGTCTGCTCTATTGCCTTTGTGTCTATTGTCTAGTGTCTCGGCGTTAAGCAGCTAAAGTCCACGGCAACATGCAGCAGGGGGTATGGGCTATAAATAGTCTGGGGAGCCGGCGGGGTGCCGACGGGGCTAAAAGAGATTATCTATGTAAATCCGAACGTGGGGCAACTTGGGTCACCCCATCCCCCCAGAACCGTTGCTAACATGCCAGTTTAGGACTGTAACCACAACAGCCTAGCGTGCTTCTCCCCCACTCAGCCACGAGCCGTCGATTAAAACACGCCTAACACCGCGCCGTTTGCCACCGAGGCTGACATATCTGCACCACGCGCCGATCTCGCGTGCAGCACAAATTTCGGTGCCCCGATATCTCCGGCCACCGTCGGTTACCCACCCCTGCGTGCTGAATTGGCATCCAATTCTAACCTGAGAAGTCAGGAATCCCATTGATTGCTTGTCGTTGATCACGTCCCCCGTTACCGTGACACGACCAGGTTGGTGTTGTTGACGCCTCGCCACCCGCAGCCTAAACGCTACTTCGCCCGCCTGCCGCGTGCTGCACGCTGGACCCTGCAAAAGCAAGCCGCGAACCCCTAATTAGGCAACCGGTGAGTCAATAGTGCAGGTTGCCGTGCCTGTGGGTCTAGGGCTGATAACAAGCGCCCCCAAATCAAGAATTGACGCCGTTTTCATCAACTCTCCTTCCTTCTTCTCCATATCGTGTTTTGGTCGTGGCCATTGTTCAAGGAGTTCCTGCCCTTGAACCATTGCCCGTCGACCAGCTCAACCTCCTCATACTTATATCCCCCCTTGTACCAATTGTTCCTTGATTTCAATGACCTACGCTCGACAATCTGTCTCGTCGTTACAGGAGTCGCTATTGTCAGACATGTCACTATCAAGCCAACACGCGCCTTCAAAACAGCAATATCAACAACCGCTGCCAATTGTCAAGAACGAGGCCGACGTTAATGGACCGTCGGGCTTTTCTCGTGGCCTCTTTGAAAGCATGTACGCTTCATATCCTCACATGATGGAGTTCACTGGTCCGGTCGACTCGGTTTCGTCTGCTAACAACGAAGACCGCGTGTCGCCCGACTCGGCCGCCTCGTCTGCTGGTACTACTAGTGTTTCTTCGTCACAACAACAGGCCAATGATACACCCATGATGACACCTCCTGTGTCGACGTTGTCGACATATGGCCTTGTTGATAACATTACAAGCGGCACTGCTACTGACTTTGACGCGTTGTACAATGATGAAACTGTCCCTAGTGCCAATGACTCTGCCATGTCGATAACAACGCCACGAACGGCCACAGGCCCGGCACCTATTCTGGGTCCGGACATGCTAGACTTTTTTGGCGATTCGATTGGCGAAGAGGCCAAGCCTATGTATGCCAACCAGTTGCCAGACCCCACCAGTTGGGCTCCTTTGTTTGACCCTGTTCCTGAGACTGAGACCATCATCAAGAAGGAGGATGATGCGTCGAGTTTGTTTGGCACCGTCCATCGACGCAGCATGCCAACGACAGCGAGCTCGGGGTCTGTTACTGGCACTCCCTTGAGCACTTCATCCACTTACACATCTACCATCACCGACGAGGACTTAATACGCAGCATCATTGCTACGCAGACGGCCCGCGCCAACGGTACCGCAGATGACACACAGTTTGAGTCGTATACGTCATTACCGGACCGATCATCCAAGTCGAGGCAAAGTGCTCCGGCATCTACTGGGTCAAGCGATAGGGCAAGCATGAAAAGGATACGGAATACCGAGGCTGCTCGCAGGTCGCGCGCCCGCAAGATGGAACGTATGCTGGAGCTGGAGCGTCGTTGCGAACTCATGTCGCGCCGCAACCATGACCTGGAAATTGAGGTGTTGCGTCTGCGCCTGATTCTGTCGCGAGGCCCTGTTGTTGGAGCAGCGGCTTTCCGTGACATCACCAAAATGAATTAGAGTGTTCATGAGTCGAGACTTGAGCCTAGCTTCCCCGCCTTTTTGTTTTTCAAACAAACACAACCAATACCAATTTCAACAACTTATTTATGACGACTACGACAAACGAAAAAAAAAATGCTGGAAAATGGACAAAAAGATTTACAAGAGATACACTGATGCGATGATGATGATGATGACGATTATTCAATTTTATACCATACACTGTTACTACCTGGGCCTTTTCATATTGTTCTATATCGATTTTTGAAATTCAAATTGTTTGGTATATTCTGTAGATTTGTAAGGCCACGGCTCGCACTAGGCGTAGAACGGCAACCGCATGCGACGCTGGGCGAGGGCTGCCATGCTTGCTGCAGCAATGGCCAACTAGCGCTGATTAAGCTGAGAGCGGGGCGCAGTAGCAAATGTGCCCAGTGCGCGAGGCAGGGGAACCGACCGATGCAGGCACGCCGCACGGCATCTTCCCATATCAGGCAGTCAATCAGGATAAGGTAGATCGGCAGTACAGACGCTGCATGCGGCAATGTTTCTAAACCTAAAAAGAACCATTTACAATACATTTGACACAGACCAAAAAAACAGCTGGACAATACAAGGGAGAGCATGGCAGAAAGTCGTTTCAACCGGTCTTTGTGTGGGACTGTGAGCTCTTGACAGGGTGCGTGGAGGCGTACTTTTGCGAATGTGTAGGAATGATATCCACGCCCTCGAGCTCCTCCTGCTGCAGGGTGATCTGAGGACCCTCAAACCACTTGCGTGCATCCACAAAGTAGTACACAAGCGCACCCAACCAAACTGCTCCGTTGATAAGACACGTATAGTTCATAGTATCGGGAGTGGGGTTGGGACCGCCTGCAGGGAACATTGACAGGGTGCAGATGACAAAGATAAGGTAGCAGGTAGCAAACAGTCCATTGACGCGCGACCAAAAGTGACCGAGATAGAACGGCCCGGGTGTAAAGGCTTCATTGTTGAAGAAAATATGTCTGCACGCAATGGGTAGCAGCCATGCGAGACCGTTGGAAGCAGGGGCTAGCGAGAACAGGGCCTGTGCAGCGGCGGCATCAACAAGCACCAGCAGTCCAATGATGATGGCTAGACATCCATCAAAAATGACTGCTCGCACAGGCACACCAAACTCGAGGTTGATAACACGGATGATACGCGAAAACGGCAGAGCACCGTCACGGCTAAACGCCCAGGTCTGGCGCGACGCAGCAATGAGAATTGATAGACCCATGAACCACTGCACAATAAACAGCATCACCATCATGCCAATGGTCCACTTTTGGCCCAGCGTGTCGAGGTAGATCTGAGCCATGGGCTGACCAGTGTAGGTTGAGAGGACGCTGGGGATGTCAGTGACGGCGGCGGCCAGCACCGACAGAATCATGAATCCCAAAACACCGCACATGGAGATGGAAAGGATAATGCCAAACGGCACGGCCGTAGCAGCATTGGCAGCCTCTTCAGACATGTGAACGCACGAATCAAACGCACCAATGGTCCAGATGGCCGACATCCACGCCATGAACCAAGCCCACGGATATGGCCAATCAGTAAGATTTTCCTTGGAGGTGAATACGACACTGCCCGAGTTGAGATCCTTGGCGCCGATGGGTACAGCAATCACGGTGATGATGATAACAATGAGGTTGGTGATAATACAGAAGGTCTGCAGACGCGAGATGACACTCGTAGCAATGGATCCAATGACAATGTGCGAGATGACACAGGCCGCGTAGACACCGTAGGTCTGGTACTTTGTAGGAGCAAACGAGGGGTCGGCGATGGCAGCCACAGACAGAACCATGGACGCAAAGCCGTAGTCAATCGACACAAGACCACCAACTAGACCCAGAGTGTTTGCATAACCAGCGAGGAACGACAGAGGACGCTTGAGACTCTCGGGTGCGAACTTGAAGGTCCACCAGTACAGGCCGCCAGATGTCGGTAGGGCCGAGCCCATCTCAGCCATGGCGACTCCGACGCTGAGAATGCACACCGAGGGCACGATCCAACCCCACGTCATGCCTACAGGACCCGCCGACATGTTGATGGCCAGCACCGAGGCAATGGAGGGCAGCAGACTCATGATACTAAAGGCGATGCCAAACACCTGGATCACCGAGAAGTTGCGCTTAAGCTCGGGCTTGTAACCGAGCTGCATCAACAGGTGGTCATCTGCCGAGATTTCTTTACCCGAGTAGGGCACCTCGGAGGATGCCGTTTCGTTGACGACGTCAATCGAGCCGTCTTTCATTTTAGGAGGAGAGTAAGAGGATAACCTGAGCAGCAATTAACCAAATCGTATAAAAAGCAGATCGACAGATAAGGTCTAGTCGGGCTTACCGAGACGGATATACCGGAGAGGATTAGCACAGATAATAGCCGTCAAAGGGAGCAGAAACGTTGCTCTAGAAATAAACCAGTAAGTTAGGTAGGCAAAGAGCAATAAGGGCTCGCAGCGGTGAGGGCAAGTGGATTGTACAGAGACGAATAAGAATAGACAAAGAGGAGCGTGCCAGATGCGGGGCCGGAGCGTTTTATAGATGCCCCGCGTCACGAGGCGGAGGAAAGGGGTGAGGGGATGGCTATCGCCGGCGGGTACAGTCGTACGATAAGGGGACACAATTGGTCGGAGGGCCATAGGGTATGGGGGATCTTCCCCGCTATCGATGACGTGCAGGGGAGAGGAGGGCAGCTGCATGATAGCCCCGAGACCGCACGGAGATAGTTGGACGAGTGCGGAACCGGCAGTTATTTGTTGAGAAAGACCGGGCTATTGACAGACAATGATTCTAACAGTGCGGAAGTATCTCTGGATCTTAGGCGCCGGGTTTGGTGTTGCCAACTAGGCAACGTGTGCCCGGAGCTTAGTGGACCCCAAGCAGCACCATAGATGCATGATACCCTGCAGGACGAAAGCCTGGGCTGGGCCGGAGGCAGCTGAGACAGACAGCCGCCCGGGGATAGCGTCGGTCATTTGAGGCATTAAAGCAACAGATCACAGCTAGGCCCCATAACGAGTGACGGGCCTCGATGCGATGGCCTCGAAGTCGGCTACACGAGGTACCATTATTCCGAAACCTTATCCACGCAGCCAGGACCAAATAGCCGCCCAACTCTGCAAGCCAAGATTGCCTGTTATCGTCCGGTGGTCCGCACTTGCATCCAATCGCCTATCGGCACTATCTGCACATACATCGGCTCTGGTTACCACTTCGGTCCTAGTCCAGTGCGGATCTCCAGATGCCGACCCGGCACGAAGCCGGCCGTTATAGCCAGTAGGAGAACGGTTGCAACGGGTCCATGCGAGATAGTTGCGAGTCGGAGATATGGCGCAAGGGGACAAGGGGACAAGGGGATAAGCTGATAAGGTGGGCATCGGTAAGAATAATGTGGGTTTTAAGGTTGATCCGGCGATGTAGCAAATGAGAAAAGCGGGAAGTAGTGAATAGAAGGGGCAATGAAGTGAAGGTAATGAAAGAGCAATAGGTGTAAAGGTAATGGAGCTACGGCTAAGGTGAGAAATGAGGGGTGCGAGAAAGTAGAATAAAAGAAACATAAGGGAGGTTCAGAACGACATCAGCCTATCATCTCCGGTCAGCCAATAAGAGACTGGATGGATGCAAGCCGTCGAAATCACGCGCCAAGAAGATAAATGCTGACCAGAAGATGCAACATTGAAATAAACGCATGTAGACGGGGGGGGGCATAGCGGTTCTTGCGCAACATTTCCAGAATGACCAATTAACCGGGGATGTACGAAATATGGGCTGTGGAATCACACACTCAATGGCGAGCTAAAGGTTAACAAGCCTCGTTCGCTGTTGGTGGATTATTGTGGTGATCCAGTAGTAGGGCTTCTGCTTTTCATCTCGTCGTCCACCACAGCGACCTTCTACCAGTCTTCTCCCAATTCTCACATGCCAATTTCTTATCCCGTTTTATCCTCACTATGTGTAGCCATAAGATGGTTCGTAGCCGTCACTGTGATATCTATTGGATACACTAAGGTAGTGTGTAGCTCCTCCTGAGCTCAGCTTATAGTGGACAAAGTGCGGCTACAGCGGCTCGATAAACCCCTACCCAGAACCACACGTGTGCGCATATCCCTATATCCGCTGCAACCAATGGCTAATTAGTCGTGTGCGACACCTATTGGATTCTGCTGACGAGCAACGAGCGCGCCTAGCCACGTCTGCGAGGCCTCCGCACGCTCGGTGTCCGCCATTCCCCCCTCATAAACAGTAGTTCTACACCATATCTCGCGACCTATGGTCCAACAAATAGCGGGTTTGCCCGCTGTGTCGGCAACTCCCGAGCCTATGGACGACCAGGACGACCAACCACCCGATCAGGGCAAAGTCGTCGAATCGCCCATTACGCCACTCTCCAACGAGAAATGGTCGGTACCAGAGAACTTTGCTTGCGTCATAGGCGAGATCTACCGCAGCTCGTTCCCGCGACCCGACAATTTCCCGTACTTACAAACACTCAAACTCAAGAGTGTGCTCGTGTTGATTCCCGAGCAGTACCCTGACGAACACGTCGAGTTCCTCAAGGAAAACAACATCCAGTTCTTCCAGGTTGGAATGTCTGGCAATAAGGAGCCGTTTGTGCACGTGTCGCACGCCACTATTACCGAGGCGCTTGAGATTGTACTCAATCCAGCGAACCATCCGCTGCTGATCCACTGCAATCGAGGCAAGCACCGCACCGGCTGCGTAGTCGGATGTCTTCGTCGGCTCCAGAACTGGTCATTGACTATGATCTTTGACGAGTACCGGCGGTTCGCCTATCCGAAGACGCGGCCGTTGGACCAGCAGTTTATAGAGCTGTACGACGACACGGACATTTACGAGCGCGCGCACCAGCACAACTGGCTGCCGTTGCAATGGACCTGACAACTTTGCATATTTATTGTACATTAGACTGGAATACAGCATTTTGGAGAACTGCGCAGAATGGAGGCTGGGGAGGGGGTCATAGGCGTCGTAATAGGGTGCACAGCTCATGGAAGCGTGCTGCACAGCATGCTGTAAACTGATATGTAGGTATCAGCTAGAGAGCAGACACTCTGTGGACAGTCTTACATGTCGACTGTCTCCATAGTCGGATTAGCAAGCTGCAGACCGACCTGGAGAAGGTTCTGACTGCCACGTCTGCGCCAGCTTGGTGATACACTTCTGGCTAGAAGATTATCCGTAGCAGTCTCATCTGGAGACAAAACAATGGTGGATATCTGGTCTCAGGAGCTTGGTGATATACATCGTTCGGCAGGCCCTCGTAGCAAGCCTGATGCTGAACGAGTGATTACTTTTCAGAGCAATAGTGTCAGCTCACTGAGCCCGGCTAATTAAACATTGACAGATTTCGTCAATTGCAGGATGATTCTCAGCATACTCCATAATTTCGTCTGCCTGTAGAGGAAAGATACGCGTGAGCCAGAACACGCGATCGCCGAGCGGTCCTGGATCGAGCTGCCTCTCCACTTGGAGGAACTTGTCAATTGACTCGCGCGTCGCCAATTGCGGTTTTCCCATAGTCATGGAGTACAGTATACGATGCAATGCACAGCTCCGTGAAATGGGGTTATCTAGAGGTTCCAGAGCCTTGCACACCTCAGTCCACGATAGGTACCGCACACCCTTTTGCCGGAGTTGAGACTGTATCTGTGAATAGACGGCGGCAGCTTTTCCACGAAGCAGAGCTCGTGATAGGTGAGGTTCCACGGCCGAGGGGCTCACATTGAACGTAATAAAGAAGGCTTCCACCTGGGCACGCCAGTATGCAAACGATTGTGTCGTGTCGCCGGAATAGGTGGGCACACCTCGAAACAAGCGAATTTGCTCGGCATTGAGGCTCGTCAAAGGCGGGGGTCTCGAGACGGTGGGTTCCTTCTCGACCGGAACATTGGTTCTATCGACAAAAACATTGGCACTGGGAGGTAGGAAAATGGTTTCAGGAAGTAGGGTCAGAAGACAAATGGACTCGACCGACTGTGATCCATGGGTCAGCAGAGATCGTAATGCGGCATGGATACGCGGGGGCACAGTTTGGAATGACTTGGTGGAATCAAAGATGGCCACAATCTTCGTAAGTGCAGTTTCATCTGTCGTAACAGCACACTCGGCCAGAAACCATTTCATCTGGCCGATCATCTGGAGGTGAGCGAGGCGGCCATAGTGCGAGACAGATGGAGGGGGGCCACGTAGCCAATCTTCGACTTCTTTATATGTCGTAGCAACTGTCTGGCTATCGACTACCAGGCCGCTGGCCTTCACGGCCTTCGCAATAGAGTCCAGCTCCCCGTCAGATGCCATGTTTGGATGGACTAATGTGCGTTGCCTAGAGATTGCCCCATAGAGATCCAGGGCGAGGGCATCATAGATTTATTTCAGGGCACGGGCAGAGAGTGCGGCTGCAACGGCCCTCGGCGGCCGCTTCTGCCGATGCGACATCTCCGATGGTGCAGGTGTGCAGTAGGCGGTCGGCACTCGGCACCCAGCTTTCCCCAGTATATAAGAAGACTATTTCATCCGGAGTTAATCAATTAATCCTTGTCTTGTCTCATTGTTCTTGTTTCAAAGTTCTAAGCCTCCCCCATCTTGTGCCCTTAGCCTCCCGCTCCGCCCGGACCATTGGGCCTTCCCTCCATCTGGTGTACATACGGCGTACAGCCTCTTGGCCTTAGTCGCATTGCCCAGGGCAACCAGCCACAACACAGCCTTTGTAGCTTGGCATCGTACAAAGCACTCTACACTACACAGCGCTCGTGTTCCAGTGGTCGTTGGAGTCGATTACAGTGACCTCCAACCGTCTCGGGACGTTGTGCCAGTGATTAAGTGCATCTGTTAAGTACCTCGTACTGCAGCCAAAGTTGTTTTTTTTTTTGTCTGAGTGTCCCTTAAAGCTAAGCCGGCCCTCCGACTCGCACTGCGCATCTTACAGTTCACAAAAACTCCGCCATTGTTGTGTGCTTAGTATTGGCTACTTGGCCTTTACTTTCCAGCAGGTCCCCCGTGCCTCCTTTTTGAGCGCCTCTCACCAACTTGGTGCAGTAGCACGGACCTCTTCGGCTTCGATTGTCGTATAGGCTGGTGCTTTGTAAGGTAACCAAACGGTACACAAACCTCCGGACTCCACCATCATCACCATGGCGTCGAATAATTCCCTTCCAGCAACAGGCGTACCGGCCTCAGCTGTCGACTCAGAAGCATCGTCACACTACGGCGATGCTCCACCGCCTCCGCCAGCATGGATGGCTCAACACGACAACTCCACGGAATCCCACCAGCTGCGCCAAGATCCCTCTGGCGTGCGCTTCTCAAGCTTACCTGAAGAATCACAGCCCCGCTCGCGAACAGGCCGCATTGTGTCGGACATTGTTCGCTCTCCTAGCCAGCTGGCCCGTAAAGTGTCTCAGCGAATCCCAGGTATGGAAAAGTTCCTCGGTATGCAGGGCCCGACCATCAGTCAGCATGAACGCAAACTCTACTTCAACCAGTCGCTGCCACTAGAAGAAGTCGACCCCGAAACTGGCTTCCCCAAGGAACAGTACCCGCGTAATAAGATCCGCACCACAAAGTATACCCCCCTCAACTTCATCCCTCTGGACATTTTCTACCAGTTCCACAACATCGCCAACATCTACTTTTTGTTTATTGTTATTTTGTCGGCAATCAAGATCTTTGGTGTACAGAACCCCGGACTGTCGGCCGTACCCATTATTGCCATTGTCATCATTACCGCCATCAAGGACGCCATTGAGGACTATCGCCGAGCTGTTCTCGACTCGGAGCTTAATAATACCATCACCACCATCCTCTCTGACTACAACAACCCTAATGTCGCCGAAGACGATGTATCAGGCTGGCGTCGCTTCAAAAAGGCCTGCACGCGCTTGTTCAAGCGCATGTGGCTAGCCATCAAGCGCACCTTTATCCGGCACTCAAGGAAAGATGTCTCTGAGACAGAGCTTCCACGTCTGCAGAACGCTGAAACCGAATTGCACGCGGTTATCACTAATAGCACCTACCGCAGCGGCACTTCGTCTGTTTACAACGCCAGTGCAGCACCAGGTTCGAATCTGAGCCTCGGACAGGTACAGGCTAATAATGCCAATAACAACAGCAAGTTCCATAACAAGGACTTGACCGTTATTGACCGCTCCAAAGATGCGCCGGAAGTTGCCAAGTTCCACCGCAACTACTGGAAGAACGTCAAGTGCGGTGACATTGTCAAGGTGTTCAACGACGAGGAAGTCCCTGCTGACGTGGTCGTCCTCTCGACTTCTGACCCAGAAGGTGAATGTTTCATTGAGACACGCAATCTAGACGGTGAGACAAACCTCAAAGTGCGTCAGTCCCTACAGGCTACATCGACGATTACGCGTGCTCGCGACCTTGAGCGTGCCTGCTTCCGTGTCGAATGCGAAAAGCCCAACCCGGCCCTGTACAACTTCTCCGGTGTCCTCAAGTGGGACCAGCGCACTAATCCGAATGCCATGGACTCCCAGTACCGTGAGTATGCAGAGCCCATCTCCATTAATAACCTGTTGCTGCGTGGAAGTTCTCTTCGTAACACCAAGTGGGCCATCTGCATCGTTGTATACACGGGTATTGAGTCCAAGATCATGCTCAACGCCGGTGTCACTCCTGCCAAGCGCTCGCGTATGATCCGTGGCCTCAATTTCAATGTTATCTGCAACTTCGTTTCGCTCTTTCTGCTTGCTTTTGTTGCCGGTCTTGTCGAAGGCCTCTACTTCCGCAAAGACAATACCTCAGCGACGTTCTTTGAGTTTGGCTCTATCGGTGGTTCGGCGCCTGTCGACGGCCTCGTCACCTTCTGGGCAGCGGTTATTCTTTTGCAGAACTTGATTCCTATTTCTCTGTATATCTCGATTGAGATTGTCAAGACTATTCAGGCGTTCTTCATCTACAACGATGTTGAGATGTATTACGAGCCCATTGACTACCCATGTGTCCCCAAATCGTGGTCGATTTCGGACGACGTCGGTCAGGTTGAGTATATCTTCTCTGACAAGACTGGTACTCTTACCCAGAACTCAATGGAGTTCAAAAAGTGTACCATTAATGGCGTCGCCTACGGCAGTGCCTTCACGGAGGCCATGATGGGTATGCTCAAGCGAGATGGTCAAGACGCGGAGAAGTATGGTCAGCAGCAGCTCGAGGAGATTGCGCGCATGCGTGTTGTTATGCTGCAAAAGCTGCGCGCTCAGTACGACAACCCTCTGCTGTTTGACGAGGACCTGGCACTTGTGTCTGAGCAGATAGTAGACGACATGGAGGGCGCTTCTGGCCAAGCCCAGCAAGTAGCCATCGACAAGTTTTTGATGGCCCTATCGCTATGTCACTCTGCTATTCCAGAGCGTGTCGGAGAGAACGACGAAAAGGTTATCTACAAAGCGCCTTCGCCCGACGATGCTGCCCTTGTGTCGACGGCCAAGGACCTTGGATACACCTTTAGCGAGCGCAACCGTGACCAGGTGACTGTCAATGTTCGTGGAGAAGACCGCACATTTGAAGTTCTCAACGAGCTTGAGTTCAGCTCGGCGCGAAAGCGTGCTAGTGTCATTCTGCACGACCAGAAGACCGGTAAGATTCTGCTTGTGTGCAAGGGTGCTGATAGTGTCATCTACGCACGTCTGTCTTCTTCTAGTCCCCGTAATGTCCGCGATGCCACTGGTCGTGATCTTCAAAAGTTCGCCAACGAAGGTCTGCGTACACTGTGTATTGCCGAGCGCGAGCTGTCCGTCAGCGAGTATGAGAAATGGAAGGTGCGATACGATGAGGCTGCTTCTGCTATCGATAACCGTGAAGAGAAGGTCGAACTTGTTTCAGACGAGATTGAGCGCAACCTTATGTTGCTCGGTGGCACAGCCATTGAGGACCGTCTGCAAGATGGAGTTCCTGATGCTATTGCCCTGCTTGGCCAGGCTGGTATCAAGTTGTGGGTGCTCACTGGTGACAAAGTGGAGACGGCCATCAACATTGGATACTCTTGTAACCTGCTTGACAACAACATGGAGTTACTGGTTATGCAGGTTGCAGATGGAACCCCTGAGCAGGTCGATGCGCTTGTTACTAAGCTTCTGCATGAGAAGTTTGGTCTGACGGCTAGCGATGAGGAGGTGGCGGCAGCCAAGCTGGACCATACGCCTCCACCTCCCACACACGCTGTTGTTATTGACGGAGACACGTTAGCACACGTTTTGACGTCTCCCGAGACTCGTACCAAGTTTGTGATGCTATGTAAGCAGTGCCGTTCGGTGCTATGTTGCCGAGTGTCGCCTTCTCAGAAGGCCCATGTTGTCAAGATGGTCAAGGATACGCTTGATGTGACGACACTGTCAGTTGGAGACGGAGCCAATGATGTGGCGATGATCCAGGAGGCAGATGTGGGTGTTGGTATTGCAGGAGTCGAGGGACGCCAGGCTGTCATGTCTTCCGATTATGCATTTGGCCAGTTCCGATTCCTGACGCGATTGGTACTCGTGCACGGACGGTGGTCATACAACCGATTGGCGGAGATGACTGCTAATCTTTTCTACAAGAACGTTGTTTTCACGATGACGCTGTTTTGGTATGATGTACACAATTCGTTTGACGGATCGTATCTGTTTGACTATACGTATATCACGTTGTTTAACCTGGCGTTTACGTCACTGCCAGTTATTTTCATGGGATTCTCGGACCAGGATGTTTCTGATAAGGTTATCCTAGCTGTACCACAGCTATACCGACGTGGTATTTTGAGACAGCAGTGGACGAACAGGAAGTTTTGGATTTACTCGATTGACGGTGTGTACCAATCCGCCGTTTGTTACTTTTTCTCGTTTTGCTTATTTTTTGACGGAGGCTTTTTGACGACGGGCGGTCAGCAGAATAATTATCTGCAGGCTTACGGTGTTTTCACGGCTACGACAGCCATTGTCGCCTGTAACCTGTACGTGTTGATGAACGAGATGCGTTGGGACTGGTTGTTCGGACTTATTGTTGCGATCAGTATTCTGCTGGTGTTTTTCTGGACCGGTATCTACACGCAGTTTCAGGCATCAGAGGACTTCTACAAGTCAGCGTCGTCTGTCTATGGATGTCTGCCGTTCTGGGCCAATTCGCTTGTTGCGCTGGTGGCATGTCTGCTGCCGCGGTTCACTTACCTCGCATACCAGAAGATGTTCCGACCATCGGATGTCGATATCATTCGTGAGCAGGTGGAGACCCACCAGTTTGACTATCTGTGGCAGGACGATGGTATGAGTGCCAGTGGTGACGTTGTTGACCCCAGCGACCGGGTGCTCACTGATTCGGGTAAGTCTGCCTTTTCAGCTGGCTCCGATTCCTTTGGCGAGAAGACGGTAGTTCCCGAGTCAGCGCATGTTCGCGGAAGTTCGTCTCACAGTGCTGTTGAAGGCCCTGCACGCACGTTGCTAGCCACGACGCAAATTGGCCAGTAACCG